>CAXAMN010026717.1:238592-249943 GCA_963970005.1 Durusdinium trenchii | reverse complement strand
TACTAGTAGTAACAAGAAGCTACTAGAAACAAGTGCATCGCCACTAGAAACAAGTGCCTCGCTACTAGTAACAAGTGCCTTACTAGTAGTAACAAGAAGCTACTAGGAACAAGTGCATCGCTAGCTGTTTCTCGTTTCGGCCAGATAATACATCAACCTTTTTCCACAACTTTTGGAACCATTTGCTGCTCCGACCGAAAGCAGCACACTGTAGACAAGGGTTAGAAAGCTTTTCCGGGCAGAGCTGGACTGGAGTGGAGGCCATCGCTATTAGAAATAAAGAAAATAGAAAAGGAAGAAAGGGAGTAGACTAGAGAGGAGCAGAAGCTACTAGTAGCTCCTGGCATTACTACACTGCTAGTAGCAAGAAGCTACTAGTGACAAGGGCATCGCTACTAGTAGCGTCTTTCGCTACTAGTGTCTACTAGAGTGGAGATGAAGAAGCCCGGCAGAGCAGTTCAATGAGCCACGTTTTTGTGAGGCTCATCCCACTCATGGACGTGTCGTTAGCTCTCTCGAAGCTTCCAGCGGGCTGTTGGGACCCAGTGGAAAGCAGGCGAAGTCCTGGGTAGAACGAATGACGCTATGAATGCAAAGTGAGTTGAATCTATTTGTCTGACAGTTGGATAGATGAATCCCATTACCACTCTAGAGGAAATAAACCATTGGCATGGTGGGATGCACCTGTTTGAAGCACTTGTTGGTGGGCTTCCGGGGCTTTGGACTCGGCTTGCACTTAGGCCAAGCAACAGTGGTGCTCGATTGCTGCCATTCCTCTCTGCCTGGGGTAGGAGACGTAAGAAAGAAGTGTCACAGAGTGGGCTCCCGCTTACCCTAAGGATTCAGTCGTACCTTCTCAGAAGGCACCTGGACCCTCTTGGCACCCCCAGTCCCACCTGAGAAGGCACGACTGGATCCCTAGGGTCACTTAAGGGACAAGCTTGTTCGCTCCTAGCTGCTGCATGATAGCGCTCGCACCAATGATTGAGGGAAACTTAGTAGTAAGGCACTTGTTTCTACTAGCGAACCTTGTTACTACTAGTAAGGCACTTGTTACTAGTAGCGTGGCACTTGTTCCTAGTAGAGGGAAATTAAGTTCGTAATTCCTTCATTTTGAGATACGAACCAGGATCTGCCTCACAGCCGGCCATCTTCCACTGGGCAGCGGTTCTCAGAGAGACGTAGTGAGCCAGTGACCCATTGTTGACGTCCGTTTCGCCATTGCTTTCGGCGGTCTTTTGGTCGATGCGTAGGCTCAGATGCAGCCCCCGGCTTTTGCCGGCTTGGAGGAGGAGCATCAGAAGACTGGGGCTTTCAAGGTTTTTCTTTTGATGTGGGATTATTTTCTTTTTGTATCTTTCGCTTTCATTTTCTTTCTTTCCTTTTGCTTGTTTCTTAGCATCGCAGGACTTACCTGAAGGCTTTTATCCTAAAGCTCGACGGTTGGCAGCTGGGACTGAAGATCTGCCGTTTCTCCAAGCAATGACCTCCAACCTAAGAGCAATGGCCTCCAATCTAATAGCGTCCTTTGAACTTTGTTACTAGTAGCTTCTTGTTCCTAGTAGTAATGCCAGGATTTACTAGTAGCATCCTTGCTCCTAATAGCGAGGCCAGGAGCCCCTAGTAGCGATGCCCTTTGTTACGTTCGTAGCGATGGCCTCCAATCTAAAAGGCACTCCGAGTGATCCACTCAACCGGAGCACTTGGAACACTTGGAGCACGGGAATGCTTTCCGAAGGCAAATAGCCAAAGACCCTGCCTTCCAATTCACTGGTGTTTCATTTCTTGTACCAAGCCATTTTTTAATGTTTTTCAATCCCTCAGTGTCATTGTTGTGTTTACAGACTTGGACTTCTCTGCCCCTTACCACAAAGAAGAGCACCTTTTGTGGGTCCCATTTCGTGAAAAAGCCGATCTGCAACGGTTTCTGGCCCTTTTCCTTGGTCTTCTTTGACTTTCCACGCCGCCCAGGTGCTCCCAAGCGTTCCAATCCAAACGCCCCGAAGCATGCAGGCGCAGCTGGAACACAGGAGCTGAAGCGATAGAGCGGACATTCACTGGATTCACTAAACCAATGCTGGCCCTGCGCAGGCAGCAACCTTCAACTGCTCCCTGACCTGCTTTTCAGCTTGTCAGCAGGTGAGGAAACGAAAGCAACGTTCAAAACCGCCTGCTGTGATGAAACCTTGGGTGGATTGCGGTGATCCCAACCCCCGAAGGGCATGAATCGGGGACGAAGCAATGTTTGTAGGTAGCAGAGTTGAATGGTAAAGTTCAGATGTAGAAACTGGAAACGCACGAAGTTCTCCAGCAGAAAGGTGGATCGAAGTACGAACCGAAGTCGAGGGCAGCCGAACGGAAGGGCCGCCGCGTCCGCGCCTTTTAGCAAGCTGAGCCCGCCCTCTGCGGACGGATCATGTGGTTTCATGTACAAAAAGTGATGTACAGCGTACATCTTCACATGGAGGGAGAACTGTACTGCTCAAAAGTTCTGTACCAATGGTGCACATCGTGTTTGATGCACCAACCCTGTGGGTACAGCATTCGGTCAGGTGGTGGATTCACTCCAGCGCAGTACGGACATCGTCGCATGACGAGCAAATTCTTCTCGGTGATCTGCTCCGTCAAGTGGTATGACTCCAAATGCCAGCACTCGCCCCGCTTCGAGGCATAGATCTCTCGGGTGAAGGGGCATCGAGCAGCATGGTCTTCCATCTCCGCTTCAAGGTTGCGGAACAGATCTCGGGCAGCCAAACACAGGTTGCGTAAAGCATCCAGTTCCTCTTCTTGGAGTGCCAGCGCAGCGCGGGCTTCTTGTGCAGCTTTCTTCGACTCTTCAACCTGACGTAGGCTGTGGTCATGATCTGCCTGAAGCTTGGTGTTCAGCTGCCTCAATCTTTGTGGGACTACAGCTTCGTCCTTCTGGGTGGAGACATCATGTCGTGCCGGTGGAAAAAGGGACTTGGTGCACCGGCCCAAAATGAACATGCCGAGGAGTGTCATGACGTGAACAGCAGCTAAAACCAAAATCCAGAACCATAGGCTGTCTTGTTCTTCTGGTGCTTCGGTTGTGGAACATGTGTTGGTTTCACCAGTTGCTGCAACCATCATTGACCACCAAACCAACCATTTGAGGACATACTTCATGCGACCCGTGTCCATGGTATGCTTGCGGTAAGCGACATGGCTGGCTAGGAACACATACGTGGGAGCGGGGTTGTTCTGTGCAAAGTGGACATACTCACAAAGCTCCGTGTTCTCAGGTTCGCCAGAGTCCTCAGGGGCGTCGAAGAACTCCTGAGTGTTCTTGGTGTCAGGGGGCAACTCATTCTCAATCATGTGTTCATTCTGAGTGGGCTTGTCAAAGTCCGGGGGGTCCTCTGGCTTGTAGTGCTCGGTTGACTCAGCGATGGCCTTGTGGCGCTCTGCTTTGGTCTTGCGCTTGGCCGCGGTGTACGACGGATCCCATGTCAACTTGATCCTGCCATGTCGTAGTCGGGCTGCCAGCAATGCGCGAGCACTTTCCTTGGTGAACCCGTCACCAAGCTGTCTCTCTGAGGAGACCCACCGAAGGGATCCACCAATGTCCTGCATTCTCTCCTTCATCACACGGATCTCGAGGCTGATCCTCTTGTCGATCACTGACGAACTGATACCCTCACGATGGTACGAGTCGTAGAGAGCTTTCGCGTCCGTGATCAGCTGAGGGGTCAACTGGGACTTGACCTTCAGTAGATCTTGGAGAGGAAGGGCAGGATGAAGCAGGTGCTCCCAAAAACGACATGCGAACTCAGTAGCGTCCGCCGCTTGGCCTCCAGCTTGGGCTTCTGCTCCTAGGGAACTTCGGGCCACTCTGGGTGTTCGGAAGCTGCGCCAGTCAAGAATGTGATACTGGCCTTCCTCGGATGATATCAGCAAGGCCTTGTTCACCAACATGATCACATAGCCACCTTGGGAATTACCATCCGGCCTTGAACCAAAACCAGCATCGAAGAACGTGATCATCTGTAGCTGTTGCGGCTCACCGATGTGGTTGTAGATGAGCCCGATATCCTTGTTCTCTTTGCAGAACTTCAGTAGGCGGTTGCACTCATGAAGTGTGTGCACCGTTGCTTTGTTGACCTGGCTGGATAGCATGGACGTGGAACACTGCAAATGCGGTGAAGTTTGCACTGCTGGCCATTGAACTGAACCAAGTAGGCCACGGACCTGAGTGATCTCTCGCTCATTGAGTGCCTCAGTCAAAGCTCTGCCCTTGTTGAAGGTGATGGGGCTGACCTTTCCCATATAGGCCTCTTGATGAAGCCGGCGGCCACCTTCCTCGGTCTTTGTGAGCTCGCAACCACAGTATTCCAGCTTATCGAGGTCCTGTTTCCACTCCCGGAAGGAGAAGGTGTCTTTGAGAGTGCGAACGACCTCTTGGTACCGAGGAGAATCCAAGCAGCCACTGCCCAACATGTCGTCCACGTGCATGATGATCATGCCGACCAGCCGCTCATCGCCTAGGCTTTGAACAGTTTGATGCACAGGATCTTGGGCGTCATAGTTTGGACTGTCAGTCTCGAAGGCCAGGAAGCAGCATGGGTCCAATGGATGCTGTCGGAGCCCAGCACGTAGCAGCCTGTCAACTGCTTCCAAGAACCAGCCACGAGGTGCGTCTATCTGACCATAGCATGGTTTGAGCAACAACATTCTTGTGTCTTCATCGGCGCCGGGGAGCTGAAGGCATTCCGTTGGCAGTTTAACCCATAGTTTTCGGCTTTGTGGCCGACCCTGGAGGAAGGCCGTAGAGACGTCGGCCGTCCATGTTGACCAGCCCATGTTTGCTGCCAGGGACAGAATGTAGCTCCGACTCAACCTGGTGGTTGTCGGCGACGAGGTGACGATCTGGCCTGCCAAGGCATCGGGGTCGTTGTAGCCTCTGACTATCAATCGGGCCTTCGCCCTTGGAGAGCCGTCAGGATTCTTGGACCATTTCAAGATCATCCTCGCTGTCAGGGTGCGAGTCTCATCGGCGTCATTCTTGTGTTGGAAGGTCCAGACGCCATGGTCGAAGAAGGACTTGAGCTCCTTCACTTTTGCCTCCTTGAACAATGCCCTGTCATGAGGTCCCAAGGCCCGTTCATTGACTCCGTTCTTGTCTTTCTTGAACTTCTTGGCCTTGATCATCTTCTGGCTCTTGGCTTCCTGCTTGGCGCTGGTGTAGATGGTGTGTTGTCCAGAGTACATAGCCATCTCCTTGCGCAAGGAGCCATCGATCTGGAAGATCGTGCAGCCAGTCCATGAGGATGTGGTGTCAGGAGGTGGTGAGGTCTCGGTGCCATCATCAGTGTGAAGTCGGCTCTTGCCGTCAGCTGTGTGGACTAGGGTCACTTTGACCTTGTCTAGACGATCTGCTGGGATCGGGCAGTCCCTTGGCAGGTGGTCCAAGTGCATGCGGCCACGTCGAGGGACAAGGTGGTGCCTGACCAGGCATCCGGCTTTGACTTCCCAGCAATCTGCAAGCGTGTCGCTGAGAGTCATGTAGCCGTGCTCATCGACCTGCCAGCCAGTTGGAAGTTGGCTTGCATCTAAGCCTTCGACATTGAATCCGTGTTCTGTGTCCTGGTAGGTCATGTTTGTTGACTCTGCAGGTGTTGTAGCCGGTGGTGGTGCTGTCATGTACGGCTCTGGTAGCGCTGGCCTGTTTGTTCGCCAGGGTGCAAAGCTCAGTGTTTCTTGCTGGCTGAACCTGCGTCTTCGTTGTTCGAATGTTTCTGGTCCTGCTGTTTCGTACAGTGCAGCTGTTGCTGGATCTAGCTGTGGTACTTGTGCCGTACTGTTTGGTAGTACTCCTTGAGGTGGTGCCCCGTGTGGAGTGGGTGCTGCCGAAAGTGCTGGGTGGTTCTTCGCTTGGTTCGGACAGTGAGATCTCGCTTGGAGGGATCGGAACTGCGGCAGGTGTCGGTGAGGTGTCTGCCGGAGTCGGATCACCCGATGGTGCCTCTGGTGCTGGTGGAGGTGCCGCTGGTTTTCTCCGTCTGGAGTTGGGCTGTCGGCGGGTGCCTCGGGTGGTGCCATGGACAGCCGTGGTCGCTGTCTGGGTGGAGCCATCTCATGATCGGAGTCTGAGTGCAAGTTCTCTGACTCTCCATGTTCATCCTCCTCCACGTCCATGAGATTCCTCCGGTTGAGATGGTGCAGGTCGTAGTACCTGGTCACACCCCGAGACTTCAACTGTCTCACCTTGTTGAGTGCTTCTTGGGTGTCATCGAGAGAGTGTGCCACGGTCTTGATGTCAGGCCTGATGTGGTGTGGTGCGCAGCGGATGAGTTGGCTCTTGAATGCCAGCCAGTATACAGAGACTGGGCTGTTTGCTTCTTGAGAGTTCTTGTACTCTTTCATGACGATGTGCGCCGGTCCGAGCCATCTGACTTTCACCAAATCAGGCTGCCGGGCATCCCTCCAGAAGAAGACCTGTTGGCCCAAGTGGAATTCCGTGTTGATGCCCTTGTACTTGAGGCTCAAGGCTCGCCGCAATTTGCGGTCTGCGTCTGCGTCCAGTAGTGCCTTCTTGGCGGCATGTCTCTTGGTCAGGGTCTCTTCGAAGTCCGGGTGTCCTCCAAGATGAACTGCTTCAAGATGATCGGATAGCAGATCACCGGCCATGCGAGGTTGATGTCCGAGGACCCACTGCGAAGGACTGAACCCTGCCACTGTTGGAGTGGCATTGATCTGGGGCACGATGTAGGTCAGGGCCTCTCTGATTCCGCTGACATTGTCGAGCTTGAGGTCATCCATGTAGATCTCCGTGGCTCGACGAATCATGGCGTGGCGCCGTTCCACCACTGCAAGTCGTTCGTGGGCCTCACCAGGTGCCACAATGTGCTGGATGGCGTGTGAAGTCGTCCAATCATCCATAGTGCGCCCGAGCCAAGGGCGTCCCTCATCGGTGATGAGCTTGGTTGGAGGTCCAAAGTGTGCAATCCAGGATCGCTCGAATGCCTTGATGTACTCCTCAGTCTGCTCCGAACGGAGTAGTGTGGCAGAGGTGTAGCGGGTGGCCATGTCCACAATGCTCATCACTGGAAACTTGGTGCTGCCACGGCGAAGCCAAAAGACATCTGCTTGCACAGTGTCGTTGAACGTGGTGGACTGTGGCATCGAAGCCGGTGCTGCTTGAGCTGGCTTCTTGTACTTGGCGCAAGCTAGGCATGTGTATCCACGAGCGGCTTCGAGAATGGCTTCTGATGCACCGCGAGCTGCCAGGAGTTCCGTGAGTGCCTCCTTCGATGGACGCCCCAAGTTGCGATGAAGCTTCTGCGCAGTGCGAATGGCTTCTTGGCGAGTGCTTGCCTGAAGTCGGATCAGGGAGCCTGTCACCTCCTTCTCCTCAGTGGTGGCATAAACATTCTCCCATGATTGAGGTGGTTCTGGTAGGCTCAAAGCTGCTGCCAGTGTGGCTGCTAGACCCGGTTGGTAGTCCTCCATGTAGCGAGTTCTGACTCCATATCCGGTCGCTGAGCCCTCGAGGTGACAGTGTTGATGGTCGTGCTGGCACTGCAGGGACATGGCTTCCTGAACAGTCTTCTTCGTGGTGAGCAGACGTGTGTTCTTCAGCACTGGCCTCCATTGACCATCGGTGTCCAGACATTGAGCTCCATAGCGACATTGTGAGAAGTCAGTGATGCGGCCAGGGAGTGAACGTAAGGCCTGTGTCTGCCATGACAAAACATCCTTGGGTTGTTCGATGGTGGCATGTCGTCCTCCTGAGAGCTGTTTGAGGTAGGATCGCTTGGCGAACATGAGGTGCCTGTCGTGGTGTCGCTGTCGAGCTGCAATCAAGGCCTCCTGTTGGGCGGGTGTCCGCCTCCCAAGTGACTGCATGCGAGACCAAAGCTTGCATTCTGGGGCAATCAGCAGCTCGTCTGGCATTTCTTCGTCGAGCAGTTCCAGGAAAGCCTCTTGGTGCTTGAGCTGATCGAAGTCCCAGCCGGTGTCATTATAGGAGAAGGTGCGGACTTCCATGCCAAGCGACTGTGCCACTTCTGATGTTCTTGCCTTGCCGCAATAGAGCTCCCATAGGACTCGTGGGCGTTCCGGTCGATGAAGCTCACGGGTGATGTATGCCGACAGTTCGTTGAGCTGTGTGGTGAGAGTCACGTCCATGGTCTTCAGCTCGTGCTTCTTGAGGGGTTTGGTGTTGTGGTTGTTCAGCTTCATGTTCATTGGCTCCGAGCTGTTGAAGACCTGTTCCTCAAGCATGAAGTCCTTGAGGAGATAGCCATCCTTCTGGTGGACGTCGGGATCATTTGTCCTCAGCTCAAACTCTGGCTTGTCGGGGTCATACTGCATGATGTCGTGCTCCTGGGTCAGTGACCAGAGATATTCTCCTTGTCGGCCGAGAACGGCAGGTTGCCAGGGAGATGAGCCGATCTTCAAGCGCCGATTGGCGAAATCCATGGACATGCCCAAGGCCTCAATGATGGGCCTTCCGCACAACATTGGGGTGTTGCCCGGCAAGAGGAAGATCTCGATCGTGCCGTAGCGCCCGTCCACGAACACTGGAATGTGGGCACTCCATTCTGACCATAGTGAGGCGTCTCCTCCAAACTGGAATTTTCGCCTGCCCCTTGTCATCTTGATGACATTGACCGGGAAGTTGATGTCCTTGTAATGCTCGACCAATCGCCTGAAGGGGCCATAGCCTGAGAGGAAAGCACTTGCGCCAGGATCAAGCATCGTGCAGTCGGGTCTCTCCTGACCACTGCTGTCTTGGAAGATGAGAAGAGCCGTCTCCTGAGGCGATGTGAGAGATGCCATGCCTTCAGTCGCTGATGCTGGTCGCTTGAGGCTTGACCTTGATGGTGAGGTCGATCCTTGTGGACAGTTTGCAGTCCAATGGCCAGGCTGGCCGCAGCGCAAGCAGTTGAGGTTGGCTTTGGCTCGTCCTTTTGGGTCAAACTTCCCTCCTCCTTGTGGTGGATATCGGATCGTGGTCTTCGACTTGCCCGACTTGGAACCACCGCCTTTCCCTTTTCCTTTGCTCCTCCAACCTGTGGGACTTGTAGTCGGAGAGGTGGATGAAGTCGGACCTTGTTGCTGACCATCGGTGAGTGCCACGATGGGAAGGTAACCTCTGGACATCTTGAGCTCCTGGAAGCGCTTTCTGGCGTCCGTGTAGGAGGCGAACGCTTGATCGTATTGATCTGCCAAAGCCTGAGGGTCACCGACTTCGCCATTGGGGTCATCTTCAACCCATGGTTCTGCACCAAAGTAGCCAGCGTCTTGGTCGAAGTCATACGGTTCCTCGTAGTCATACTGGGTGGTGTCTTCGGGCCAAGGTTCTTCACCTTCATAGTACCCGTAGTCCCAGCTGTCATCACCATCATCTTCTGGGGCGTAGTCATCGGCGGTGTACGCCTTCTGTGAACGCCAGGAGGATTGAAATCGCCGGTTGCGATCAGAGTTCCAGCCACCTCCTTTGTAATCCTGCCCCAGGACCAAGTAGAGCGCTTCGATCACGTCATTCTTCTCCAGGCCAGGTGCTTTCAACGTGATCATCTGTCGCTGCTCTCTGGTCAAGGCAGCTCTGCGCAGTAGATGCCATCCTTGGACTGAGGGAGGAAGCCCAACTTTATGTTGCGCCAACTTTCGATATGCTTCTTCGTGGTCATTGACGTACATGAGGAGCGTCTGACCCGGTGGCCTTTGCAACAAGTTGAAGTATCCCTCAAAGTCCGTGGGAAGTTGAACTCTGGCGTCATAGGCAAAGTTCCGGTCGAGGACCTCTATGATCTTCGGAAAGGCATCTGTCTTCTCGAGATCCTCCAATGCCCAGTCCTGGAAGAGTCTCCAGGTGAGGCCTGTGAAGCTGCCCACGATATTCAAGACGCTCTCGTTCCCACGTTTGGTGATGGACATCTTGCGGTGATACAAATGTATCCGCTGCCGCCATTCCTTGTAGTCACTCGGCTGGCCACTGAAGATGGGAACATAGGAGTCCCTGAGGTCAAGGTAGCCCGTTGCCGAGCCGCTTCCCGCCGAGCCGGATGCCTGCGTCTGTGGTGTCTTCTTTTGGGCCATGGTGCCAAAGAGCTCCTCAAAGGTCTGCTGGTTCGCTTGGGTGATGTGGTAGCGGATGAGAAAAACAGCCAGACAAAGACCTAGGCAGGAAAATAGAGCTCTTGGAACCGTTCGTGACGTAGGGCTTCTTCCAAGCCTTCGGGAAGCCGTCGCGAAGTGCGCAGGGTAGGGAGCCCGGCCTGAACCGGGCTCCGCTACCAATGTAGAAACTGGAAACGCACGAAGTTCTCCAGCAGAAAGGTGGATCGAAGTACGAACCGAAGTCGAGGGCAGCCGAACGGAAGGGCCGCCGCGTCCGCGCCTTTTAGCAAGCTGAGCCCGCCCTCTGCGGACGGATCATGTGGTTTCATGTACAAAAAGTGATGTACAGCGTACATCTTCACATCAGAGCTTTCGCAAGGGGACAGCTGCGAAGGGAAACTGAAGGGAAGCCGAAGGGTTGTGAAGCCAATTCTCAGACTAGGCTCAGTGGTGTGCAGAGCTTCCGATCGAGGGAGTGATGCAAGGAGCCCTGAGCCCCAGAGCGAAGCTGTGAGCTTCGTCGCGCCTCGTCGCATCTCGTCGTCTCGTGAGGTCTGTGAGACGGACGGTGGGACGGACCTCTGTGAAGCTAATAGCGATGGCCTCCACCCTAATGGTGATGGACTCCATTCTGGGAGAACGAGACAATTCGATAGTGGTTGAGGCTGTCATTGTCTATTCGTTTCTTCGTTGCCGGTGAAGTCGCCTGTCTGTCAAGTGCTATGGATACTTAGAACATGTTAAAAGCAGCTTCCAACCTAGTAGCGTCCTTGCTAGTAGCGATACCAATTTTGAATGCCAATCTACTCCGTGGCAACACTTTCGATGGAAGAGCGCCCTCATTCCACCCTTTTCCAGGCCTTCACCTGGGCCTGGGTGAAGGCGATGGTGGCGAATGGCGGTGTCATCAAGTCGCCCACGCAGATGAAGGGCTCTGTGGAGGCGAATAGCATGTTGGAGTAAGGGACCAGACTCGTCCAGAGATGGAGGAGATTCATTGAACGAATCATTTACTTTTTGCATTTCTTCCACTTTATTTTGTTTCTTTTCATCGTTGCACTCTCTTTGCACTAAAGTAATTATGTAGGACTGGACCGATACTATAGTAGGTTCCAGGCGGATTTTTTCTCGCCGCCATGGTGGCACTCTAGTGACATACTTTGCAACTTGCAACTGATTCTGTTTGGTGAGGTGTAGCAAAGGGCATCGCTACTAGGGGCAAGGATGCTACTAGGGGCTCTTGGCCTTACTACTAGGAACAAGAA
>CAXAMN010026717.1:223983-238582 GCA_963970005.1 Durusdinium trenchii | reverse complement strand
TACTAGGGGCTCTTGGCCTTACTACTAGGAACAAGAAGCTACTAGTAACAAGTGCATCGCTTCTAGTAACAAGTGCCGTACTACTAGGAACAAGAAGCTACTAGTAGCAAAGGGCATCGCTACTGACATTGAAGTCTCACACCCGCTCTGTGCGGTCAAAAGCACCACATGCCTTCCGCACCCCCAGAGGCGCACGTGGCCGACTTGCAAAAGCGCTACCGATGGCTGGACTGCCAGCGGTACTGGTAGGGGCTATGCCTTTTCTCAAATCCAGGAGTTTTTTCTTGGAAGAGGATCAACACCTGTGCTATGATGGACACAAAAAACAATAAAGTAGTCAAGTATGGCAGTATGGATGGCTAAGGCATGGCATGTCATTCGCCCTCGGAATCACCTGACGCTTGTTGATTTTCTCGGGTCGGCCTCGTAGGATCAAGAGCCGATGGTGCAAATGTCCAAGGTGGTCGAGCAGCAGGATCAGGGAGATCGAGTGCCGATGGGTTTCATGTTGACCATTACTACTAGTAACAAGAAGCTACTAGTAACAAGTGCATCGCTACTAGTAGCTTCTTGTTCCTAGTAGTAATGCCAGGAGCTACTAGTAGCTTAGTCACACTGTAGTCCCTTCGTCGCTTTGGTGAAACGGTCGGAGTTCGTTTCTGATGTCGCACCTGCAGATTTTCGGCCCAAGGAGCCCCCCAAATGCGAGAGGAAGAGACATGGATCATTTGGACCGAAATTGTGGCCCAAACATGCTGAAACATTTTTTTGGCATGGGATCGATGTGTTTTTGTCGCACCACTTACATTTCTTGATGTTGTTTCTTGTCCCCCTTCCTCTGTTATCAAATAGAACAAGGAGTTGCGACGAAGATGAACGGATTGGCAACGTTCTTGCAGCTGTAGGTCCTTTCTCGTAGAGCCTTGTAGGCTCATGAAGGCATCCGGCAGGATGAGACTCAAGACGGGGAAAGGGATGAGAAGGGTTTTCAGAAGGGTTTGAAAAGGCTATGAGAGAGACGAAACATGAGAAGCATGAGAAGCTATGAGAAGGGTTGTTTTTTTTGTTTTTCGAAGGCGTCTGATCACGCAGGTGAGATGTGATGCAGGGCCTCACTGTTTGTTGGGAGACCCGAACCTCAGGCGTCAACCATTGAAAGAAGCCAAACCACCCCAGAAAAGCCTTTTGTGACCCAAGATGACTTCAGAAAAGCCAAGTCTGAAGGACATTCTCTACTTTCGGAACTGTTTTTGGAGGCCAGCTAGTAGGTTGGAGGCCATCGCTAGTAGCGCATCCCAAAAGTGAGACCGTTGGGTGAGCCGTTTTGGCCCAAAGCGCTTTGGATTTGTGCCGGTTCGAAAAAGACGGAAACGACGTGAGCACAGCCATGTACGCAGCAGCTGTCCTTGTTTTCCTTCCCTATGCTCTCGCAGCAGATCACTTCCTTCAACGAAGAACCAATGTTTGCGATGTGACAGGACATTTCAGCTGCCATACCGCAGTCTTCGATGCGATGGGCAAAATCAGCCTCTATTCCAATGAGAAAGACGAGCTGACTTTGATCCACAGCCGCTCTGCAACGTTCCTGAGGGTTGGGCTGCACTATGGCGTTGACAACGAAGAAATTCAACATTGTGCGAAAGTGCCCTCACCTCAGCTCACGTATCGGTGCGCCATTGTCGAGACTCTGGGTCATGATCCCAATGCTCGCTTCAGCGATGCATTCACTGACTACGTCTTCAACGATGATTGTAGTGCTTTTTCCAAAGTCGGCACTCACTTGTCCAATACCGCAGTGGTCAATGTCGAATGTGTTCGCACAGAGTGAGTCACAACCTCGCTGACTCATGTTTAGAGCTTGCGTCGTTGTAAAGCATGACGCTGGCAGCTTTTGTCCTCTGTCTCAAAGACTCCACTTGTGCAGTGTGCAGCTGTGGAGCTGCCTTCTGGGCTTTCTGCCGAGGCCAGAATGCAGCTTGTAGATTCTTGCATTCCATAAAATTTCCCATTTCCGCATCAATAGAGTGCCAAAATGCAGCCACCTCCCTCTGTGCCGTCCCTCCGGTGCTCACGAAACAGATGTCTCTCCGAAGAAGCGCCACATCCCCGAGGCCACAGCGCACAGGTGGCCTTGAGGCTTCGCCTCCGGTGTGGAGAGGCCGAATCGGATGAGCCGGTGGTGGCGATGCTCAGTCTTTGGTTTCGCTTTTTGGAAGTGAACTTTTCAAACAATTTCAAGACAGGCACAAGGGACGCTACGAACGGGGCTCCTGGCCGTACTGCTAGGAGCAAGGATGCTACTACTTGTAGGGGCTCCTGGCCTTACTACTAGGAACAAGAAGCTACTAGGAGCAAAGGGCATCGCTGCTAGGAGCATTTCGGGCATCGCTACGAACGGAGCGATCAAAAAACAGACAGGATGCTGAATCATCTGCTTATTTCGAAAACTAAAAAAGGAAAACGTACCATATCATATACCGTACCTTTCATATGCCATTCTGCTTTCGAAAACCATTTGGCCGTTCCTTGCGGTCGAGTTTGGAGACCGACCTGAGGCCGCTCCGCTTCGGCCACGCCACTGGGTGGGAAAAACGTGTGCCCTTGGTGATCTGCTTCTTTTTCGTCCACCGCAAGAAATTGAATTCAGTCTTTACATATTTTTTTACTTTTCAAATCTTTCTTCATTTACACCCCTTTTTCAATGCCTTCTCTTAGGTTTGTTCTTTGCTTTTGCACTTGACTTGAAAGCATCTCAATGCTACCTGTGCCTAGGCTGTGAGATTTGTGGCCTGGCCCTTGTCTTGTTATTGAATACCGAGAGAACAAACGATTCTTCGGAGACCAATTTGGGATCGCACGAAGAAGGATGATTGCGATCGCTGAAAATTGTCAGATGCATGCAGTTTGCTATTAGGTTGGAAGCCATCGCTATTAGAAGCAAAGAAAAATACAAGGAATAAAGGACTAATCGGTCAAATATAGTTTGCTATTAGACGGAGCGTTCATGTTTTTGAGAACTCGTGGCTCTTGGGAACCCAAGGTGCCCCCCTGCATAGGTTACTGGCCCAGGCGACTGTCAATGATGTGCAGGCCAGGGATGGGGTCAGAACTCACATACATCACATAAAGGGCATCGCTACTAGCAACAAAGGGCATCGCTACTAGGAGCAAGGACGCTACTAAGGGCTCCGGGCCTCGCTATTAGGAGCAAGGACGCTACTAGTAGCTCCTGGCATTACTACTAGGAACAAGAAGCTACTAGTAACAAAGTTCAAAGGAGGCTATTAGGTTGGAGGCCATTGCTTGTAGGTTGGAGGCCATTGCTATTGAAATCGACACGAGGATTTGACTTGAAAGCAATTCCTGGGTCAGGATGATCGCGAGATATTTTTTTTAGACTTTCGCAGCAACAAACCGTGAGCTAGCAATCAGTTAACATGTCAGTGTCCACGAAAGGAATTAGTGCCTTAAATTAGAAGCATTGCTAGTTTAAAGCGGTGCCTTGCAAAGAAGCGCTTGAGCTATGTTGGACCAGCGCTTATCTGAGGCTTATGACCTATTAGAGGTTGACTCTGAGCCGCTCAACACCCACTGGCATGAGGTGCCGCACTTGCCGACATGTTGGCTGCCTATTGTCCACCAAACGGTGAGGTCTGCCCTGGTCATGTGGAAGCTCAAACAAGACCTTTGGATTCGGCCAGGTGCCATTGGCGAAAGATCTGGAGGCCATGGGGTTTTCCGACTGCGGCGACATTTGCGCAACCGGTGCCCAGTCACTTCAGCCGCATTTTTTAGCTGAGAAAACCCAAAGGAGTGATTTCTTTTTAGAAAGCATCACCTTCACATCGCTCTGTGATTCAAAGATCTCCACGGCGAGACGCGCCCCGATTAAACCAGGAAACAAGAAGATCAGCCAACATGAACCCAAGATCAATCGACTTGGATGTTTAATGTATGTATACGGTATACTAATATACACCATTCAATCGACATCTACAGCTCTCCGAGACATGAAGCTTTAGCTTGTAAAGTCTTTACTCAGCCGATTTGCACAATAGCTTTCTACTTCGAAAGCTGTCCGCCCCTGCTCTGATGCGAATCTTTGTAAAGACGCCCATGGGAAAGATGCTAAACATTTTTAATCTTGGAAGCAGATGCCAGCGACAGCATTGACAGTGTAAAAGTCAAGATCCAGGCTCACGAGGATATCCCTCCTGATCAGCAGAAGCTTTTTCATTCCATCATACAGCTTGAGAATGGACGCACACTTGCAGACTACAAGATCCAAAATGACTTCGAGTTGAGGTTAGGGCCAACCCTGCGAGGGTAACACCAGAGCGCTGCTCACAAAATTTGTTTGGGCACTGCTTGGAGGCCATCGCTCTTAGGTTCAATTGCAGAGGCTTTCAAGCGACTCTTTGCGCGTCGGCCCTGCATCCCTGCAGACCCAAAGATGGCTTGCACATGCTGATTTTCAGAACTCAAAGACTAATACCACCAGTCCAGGAGAGTCTCAACCGAAGCTGCAGAAAAAGATGAGAAATGTGTGTGTGTGTGTGTGTTCTAATTGTTAAGATCAGCACATTGTTATGACTTTGGTCTCGCCGGAAGAAGACTCGAGCCAAACTTGAGCCTGTTGGATCCCACTCCGTGCGTCCACACCGCGTCCGCACCGCGTCCGGCCAGTCTGAGCCTTCGATGTCTTCACCCCTGGGCATTTGTGCAGCTCTTTGTGCAGAGGATGGAGCATGGAGGGCTTTTCCGTAGCTTTAATTGGCTTCACAACATGCAAGGCTGGCTGTTTTTGTACAACCTGTTGTCTTCTTCTTCTTTGTCTCTCACTGAAGAAAGAAGTAAAGGAAGGACACAGTTTATTGGTCTGGTTTCTAATTTAGTTTAATTCTAACTTAATTCTAATAGCTTCTTGTTACTACTAGTAAGGCACTTGTTACTAGAAGCAATGCACTTGTTCCTAGTAGCGTCCTTGTTCCTAGTAGCTTCAGGAGATGGAGACCTCGAAGTCTCGAAGGTTGAGCCTCGAGCTGCGAGCCATGAGTCTCGAAGACGGGAGAGACAGGAGACTTCGGGAGACGGGAGCTGTTGAGCCCTGAAGGTCAGACTACATGCTGACATAGCCTATGTAATCAGATTAAGTTTCCCTAAGAAATCTAGGGACCAAATGAATAGTGCGTGAGCTATCCTGCGTCCTTACTAGTAGCTTACTTGCAGGTAGTAGCTACCTCAGTCACTTAATTAAGTAGGTGCCTACTTAGTTAAGTAGGGAGGAGGGGGAGACTGAAGCAATTTACCACAGACCTTCACCGGTAGACCTTCACCTCACCTCACTGAGGTTGTTGCTGACCCCTTAGCCTTGGCTCAACGAGCTCGTTTCGCGCGAATCTTGGAGGATTTGTCCAGTCCACATGTGGACCTTTGACACGTCTGAAGTCTACTTGCACATCATGGGACTGTGCAAAATTGAGCATTTCCGGGTTTTGCACTCAAGCCACTACTAGGAACAAGAACGCTACTGGGAACAAAGGGCATCGCTACTAGGAGCAAGGACGCTACTAGGGGCTCCTGGCCTTACTACTGGGAACAAGAACGCTACTAGTATCCACACTCTCTACATTTACTTTGTTTCACAAGTTTGGGCTGGAGGCGATCTACCCCCCATGGCAGCTGGGGCCCGATATCCGATTTTCTTGGCGCCTGGAAGCCAGGCCCAAGGCACCCAAGGCGCGCGAGTCGATGAATTCCTTGCGTTTGTTGCTGACACTGCCTTTGTTGTTTGAGGAACTATGGATCACTATAGCATGTGTTTCGCAATGTGATGAATGTGTTGTCTCGGGAGAGAAATGCTGGCTTGAGGCATACTGCGACAGTGCTCCGGTCAAGGTCACTGGCAGGCCGGGCAGAAGCACTGGATGAAGAAGCAAGGTCTTGGTAAGTGGAGCTGTTGGGCTACCCACGTCATTTGTTCCCTATAAGTACAGTTCTTTTAAACAGATCGACAAACGAAAGGAAGAAAGGAAGACAACAAACTGGCAAGGGCAGAACAATGGCACCAAACAAGGAGTGGCACAAGTGGATACAAGTGGCACAACCGCCGCCGCTTGTAAGGCATTCCTATTAGGTTGGAGCCATCGCTTTCAGGAGCGAGGACGCTACTAGTCTCTCCTGGCCTTTCTACTAGGAACAAGAAGCAAGGACGCTACTAGTAGCAAGAAGCTACTAGGAGCAAAGGGCATCGCTACTAGGAGCAAGAACGCTACTAGGGGCTCCTGGCCGTAGCTACTAGGGGCAAGAAGATACTAGTAGCAAAGGGCATCGGTCTTAGGTTCCTTTTCTGCTCGTGGCGAGGCCACGGCGTCCACGCAGCATGCCGGGGATTGGAGGCGTCGCGAAGAACCTAAGAGCTGTGCAGGTGCACTTAGTCCTTGCTCCCAATAGCGATGCCAGGAGCACCTTAGTAGCTTCTTGCTCCTAGTAGTATGGCCAGGAGCCCCTACTAGCGTCCTTGCTCCTAGTAGCGATGCCCTTTGTTCCTAGTAGCGTCCTTGCTCCCAATAGCGACGGCCTCCAAGATATGCCGCCATATCTTGAACAGGCAGAACGGCACAATCCATTCGTGCGCAGGTGTGAGCGGCGGCTTCGGAGGGGGCTCTACCAGGCTCAGGGGAGTGAAACCGGAGGAAACATGCACCTACTAGCTTCTTGTTACTACTAGTAAGGCACTTGTTACTAGTAGCTTCTTGTATCTAGCAATGGATTGATCACTTACTGGCGATGGAAGAAGACTCATGACTTCGAATGCACACTTCGGTCGCATCGGATGTAGCACCAGCACCAGAGAGGTTGTTCTCAGATCGACTGTTGTTGACTGGAATGATTAGTCACCTGTCATATGCGAGTTTAACATAGACTGCACATCCGTTTCCTTTGGCACTCAGCTCCTTGGCATCGGATGCAGCTCCATGTCGATCCTTTCTATTTCCAGCGTGTTTTTTCGATTGTTGTCCTTTGGGGGGCCCCTCCCTCCCCCCCTGAGCTTGGATCTGGACGGTGGGTACGTTGAGCTGGATGACTGTTCCGTGCAGGTGCGGGAAGCGATATTCACTGGAATGGATGTTGGTCTGGTTTTTCAGGGTGTAACATGATGTAGACCCTGTATCTATCTGTAGCTTGTTGAGGAATTGTACAGATTTCTATTGTGTGGACACATCAATCTGCTTGGCTCATAACTATGGCGACTGCAGCAACACGCGGGGGTTTTCCAGTCATTAAACTTTGGACATGGTATGATATGGTTTGACGAGTTGGGCCAGCTCTTCATTTGATATGACGACGGTGTGGTTGCGTGGTTGATATTCTTGGGGACTTGGGGAGCTTTCTGCGAAGACATTGGTGACTTCTCCATCCTTCGTTTTGGTCAAACGTCTCAATCCTTTCGGTGCCATGCTGGACGCAGAATATCTCACGATTCGAGTAAGACACATGGAGCATGACATTCTAGGTTTCCTTTCTTCTCTACCAAGATGTTGCTAAAAACATCAGACTCTTTACTCATCAGACTGTGTACTCATTGTGACTTGTGATGTCTTTGACTTCTTTGCGATCCGGTCAATGGCTGATGGACGGATTTCTGGATTCCTTCGAGTCTCAACATCCTCACTGGCTCATGAGAAATGATTCCTCACTGCCATATGAGAAAGCCAGACAAAAATAAATTGGATCTTCAACATCTTCAATTCCATCTTTCAAGCAAAGTTCTAGCGGGTTGTCGAGGGTTTGCCATCCCTTGCTGCATCTTGCCTTGGAGAACAGGTGGCCAGCCCAGAGCCGTTTCGGCTGCTGTCCAACTGCCTCGATGTCGAGGTGGGAAGTGGGAAGACGCAAGACAGAATACAGAAGCCGATCTTTAAGGACAGAAGACGGAATAGGAGGGGGGGTAGGAACAAGAAGCAATTAGGAACAAGTGCCTCGCTTCTAGTAACAAGTGCCTTACTAGTAGTGACAAGAAGCTACTAGGAACCATGTTCGCTACTAGGGGCTCCTGGCATCGCTACTAGGAGCAAGGACGCAACTCGGGGCCCCTGGCCTTACTACAGTACTAGGAACAAGAAGCTAATAGAAACACAAAATATGCAGAATTTAATTGAATTAGAAAGGAGAAATGAAAGGAGACACCGAAAACTGGAGGCTGTCACTAGTAGTAGCTCAAAAGAAGATTGTTCCGAACAGTTTCTCGAAAACTCTGGAAACCAAATCAAGCGAAGAACCAGAGCCCTTCTGCGTCCTGTCCCCTATTGATTTTTTATTTGGCCAGGCAGAGGCACCGGATGGATTGCTGCTACCACTACGTCGACATCAATTGCAGTCACTAGCATGGATGCAGGCGCGTTGGATGCAGTCGCTTCCACGGAGCCGCGTGAAAACGCCGCAACAGAGCAACTCTCCAGGCCTGTGAAGCTGAACGGGAGCCCTTGCTTTTGGGCGCCAGCCGAGAGTTTCTTGGTTGACAGCGCAGTGGCAGCGCAACTGCAGAGACATTTCTATTTTTAGGTCTTTTGCAGGGCGTTGAGGTACAGTGGTGGAGCGACTTCTTAGAGAGATTTGCACAGGTTGGAGATTTCAAGGAAGAATTGAGTGAGAGCTCTGCACTTGACCGAACAAACGCCTTTGGCTGTTCAAGTGCCTTGAGCACCCCAGTTGGACTCAGTCACATTTGTGATCCACGGTGTAGGTAAGGTCAGCTCACAGCTCGATCACCTTGAAGGTTGACGCTTTGACCAAGGTTTTTGCCAGCCTTGCAACCGCCGCATGCGGCACAGCAAGTGCTAGTTGAGGCATGTCGGATCAAGCGGCTGTAAGACTCTGCGTCTTTTGACCCACAGCTCTGAAGAACTTCCACGTTTCTTCATGTTTCTTCCACGTTTGTCTGGATGAACTGTCCAGTCAGGATCGGGTAGAGGTGGCCAGGATCTGAACAGAGAGGAGCATACCAACACTTTGGGGAACGGCTGGGCTTGCAAGTTGTAAGAATCGTAAGTGCTCAACGACTTTCTTCGTCACCAAAAACCGGTCATACACAGTCATCCGTTCACACTTTAATCCACAAGCCCATGCTAATTGTGCTTGGAGGCCATCGCTACTAGTAACAAGGGCATTACTACTAGCAAAGAAGCTATTAGGAACAAGTGCCTCGCTACTAGTAACAAGTGCCTTACTAGTAGTAACAAGAAGCTTGTAGAAACAAGAAGCTATTAGGTCGGAGGCCGTTCACATCTTTGTAGCTCGGTGAGGCGGTGAACTGTCGTGCCGTGGCTCGAGTGCAGCGAGCCTTTCGGCCCAAAGGCCCGCAAAGGGGAAGGCGAAGGCGAAACGAAGGCGTCCGGGTGTCCAAAACGGGCCATGGTTTCCTCGTGTTGTTTTTCTGGAAGAACATAAGGCCATTGTAGCCACTGTAGTCTGCAGATTTGCCTTTACAAGTGTCCCCCCCCACCAGATTTCTTTTCCGTCAACTTCGAAGGAGGGTCATTGATTCGGCCATGGTTTTAGGGATCTCAGCCAGCGAAGCAGAGTCACTCATCTTTGCAAGAGAGGATTTTGATCCGTCACTGTGTAGTGAGGAAGAACCCTAAAAAGCCATACACCTGTTATTTTTTCTCAAAACAAAGGAGAGGACGCTATTAGCAAAGTCTCAGCAAATGCTCAGAGTATGCTCAGCAAAGCTTGAGTTTGGCCCATCTTTAGCTTCGCGGAGAGCGTCAGGCGGCCTTCTCGCTGACCACGTGGGATCGGCAAGAGACCCAGGACCAGTAGCGTCCGATCGCTCCGTTTGTAGCGAGGCCCGGAGCCCCTAGTAGCGTCCTTGCTCGTACTGGATCGTCGGATGGTTCCGGGAACTGTTCCGTCTCTGAGGGAAAGACAGCTGTAACCTTGGCTTTGGTGGCCTCTGACCGAGGCAGGAGCAGGTTGAATGATGTTGTTTGCTTCAGCATTGGTTGTGCGACCTCATCACGGAGATGACCCAGCATAGGTTTTCTGGCGGACTCCACGCCGCTTCCCTTGAGTCGCCCCGCGGAATCAATGGCACCAATCGGGCCCTTGCAATTTAACTAGTAGCGTTGTCTTGTTCCTAGTAGTAAGGCCAGGAGCGTCCTTAGTAGCAATGCCCTTTGCTCTTAGTAGCGATGCCCTTGTTCGTAGTAAGGCCAGGAGGGCCTTGGAGGTTCCTACTTTCTCCAGTTAGGTGGAAGCACCCCCAAAGACGTTGCAGCTCGCAGGCTCATGCCGCAGCAGTAAAGCGGCACATCTTCCACGAGGCCTCCCGTGACGCTTTCAGAGCAGTGCTTTCTTGAGATGGACGCTTTCCAAGCTTGGCTGCCTTTGGACGTCAGGTCTTAGGAGAACACAACACTTTCAATGTTGTCCTTAGAAGCCAGGACGCTACTAGGGGCTCCTGGCACCGCTACTAGGAGCAAGGACGCTACTAGGGGCTCCTGGCCTTACTATGAGTAACAAGAAGCTAGTTGGAACAAAGGCTTAGAAACCTTAGTTGGAGGCCATCGCCGGTAGGTTGGTCCTTAGAAGCCTTATGCCGACGCTGAGCTCGGAGTTGCCGTTGACACATCGAAACCCCGCTTCGAGGGAAGCCACGAAGCCTGGTCCTGATGCCTGGGCGGCTGTTGCAGCAATGGCAACAGGAGGTCATTTGCGAAAAGACAAGGATGGACAAGGTGTACATTTTGGGGATCATTTCATTTAGGAATCATTTCTTGTGAACTGGCCCAAGAAAGAACATAAAACATTGGTGTTTGAGCTAGGGCTCTTATGGCTCGCACGGTGCCAGATTCACATGCGTCCAGGTGGCGAAATTCCTGGCCCCAGATTTGTTGGAGGTGATGCTATGGGATGGACGAGAGATGCCCGAGCCAGGTGCGTCAGACAACAAATGAAGTACCTTCAGAAACAAAAGAGAATGAGAAGAAACATCTGCATCCAACCTACTAGTGATGGCCTCCAACCTAGTAGCGAAGGCCATCTACACAAATAGTTTTGTGTTTTTTCCTTGAGGGCATCTACCCCTCGTTTGTTCTCCCCGAGCTCAGAGCAAATTTGGATCAAATTCCCTGGCCGAAGCTTCTTGCTACTAGTGGCGATGATGCACGTTGTTACTAGTAGCGATGCACTTGTTACTCGTAGTAGACTGAATCAGACATATCGCTTCTGAGTTGGCAGGCGAGAAGGTTTCGCTGCTCTTGGCACCCATTGAGCTCTTGAGTTTCAAGCGCCGGAAACGTGGCGAAGCCGCCCGGCTGTTCCCAGAAGCTTTCGGCGTTGCGCGTGGCCTTGTGAGAATTTCTCAGACGACCTAACATGACGCTGCTAGGAACACAGGGCATCGCTACTAGGAACAAGGACGCTACTAGGGGCTCCTGGCCTTACTACTAGGAGCAAGGACGCTACTAGGAGCTTTTTCTCCCGCGCGCGGGGGGGGGTAGAGGACGCTACTGAAGACATGGCTTTCTCGCTGTAGGAGATGGATGCAGCAGTCAGTGCAGCAGACATGCTGAGTGTTGCTCTCAGTTGAAGGAAGATGGCCTTACTAAAACATGTGTCAGAAGATCTTTGTCACCATTCGGACTGTGTTGAACAGAATAGCTTTCCAGTAAGTCATGCACTCACAGAAGGATTGGTTTGTGTATCAGTGTATTTGTCGCTCTTCACAGCTTTTCCAGCCAGAGACATCAGTATGTTGATCATATTGTTCCCGAAGAGCCCGAGGTAGTTTAAGCCTTTCACGCATTGTGGTGGATGAGTTCCATGAACATTTGCACGTGGCCCTTCAATTGCAACAGCTGAAAGAGTCTTGTCTGCCGCTGCTTCCAGAGAGAGAGAGAGAGAGTCAACATTTCTCTTCTCCCTTTGCGCTTCTGAAATTCTTTTGTTTTGCCCATGCTTCTTCAGAAACCCGAGCCACCTGTAGTGCGATGATCTGCCCTTTCCACAGTCGAATCATCGAATCATGCTTGGTATCCACTACGCAATGGGGCAGTTGCTTTGTGATTGTTTTTAGGTACGTTACAACCTTCCCCAGGACCACCCACGCATCACCTACAGTCTGAATTTAACAGGGCTGGAGACATTGGGACCATTCGTTTCGTTTCCTAATTGCAGTTCTATGTGTACCATGCCTTTTCTCCATTTTCCGACAACATCCTCCAAATCCTGTTTTTCACTTCGTTTCACGAGGACCTGACCGAGACTTCGTTTTGGGGCTTGACCGGGACGCCCTGCTTGGACGGCTTTCTTCCCGTCGCGGAGCTGCTCCGGGCCTGCAGCGCGGTGGATTTGATGCCCTTCCGCCGGCAGCTGGATGCCCACGCCCTGGTGCGGAGAAGTCGTGAGTTTCGGAGCCAAAACGATGGAGTAACAAGTGCCACGCTAGTAGTAACAGGTGCCTTACTAGTAGTAACAAAAAAGCTATTAGAATTAAAACATTAAATCTAAATTATTAGCTTCTTGTTACTACTAGTAAGGCACCTGTTTGGAGTCAAATGCAGACCGAAGAGCCTTGACCTTTCTTCCCACCGCGATCGCAATTTCGATGAAGCCACTTTCGACAGGACTTTGGGGTTTTCAGCTGAAGACTTCAAGACTGGTTTCCCAAAGCAGACTTCAAGACATCGCCCTTGCAACTAGTAGTTACCGCCAACTAGTGATAGCAGCTAATGATTTGCACCTGGGGAACTGAGAATTAGACAGGCTGCAGGATAGATGTCGATGGCATCTCGATAACACATGATAACACCAGGTGTGCAAAGAGCCCATTTGTTGAATCTCTTTCAGAAGAAGCTACTAGTACCAAATCGGCATCGCTACTAGGAGCAAGGACGCTACTAGGGGCTCCTGGCCCTACTACTAGGAGCAAGTAGCTACTAGTAACAAGGTTCGCTACTAGTAACAAATCGGCTTCGCCGCTTCGCTAATTAGTAAATCTTTCATTTGCGTTCCAGGCTCAACGTGCTTTGGAATACATGGTTCGCGCCAACGGCAACTTGGACGGCTTAGAGGCTGGGACTCTGAACCGCCGGCGACCTGTCGAATCCTCAAATCGGACACTTTGCTCGTTGGGCGCTTTCCTTTGGCTTTTTGTCCAAATCATTTCAGAAGAACCAAAAAACGAACAAACCTCATTAGTCAAAGAGAGGTATCAGATTCATGAGTCCAACAAACCTCATGAGTCTTGCTTTGAGACCATTCCTGTCTTCGGAGGTCCATGAAGAGTTGGTATCACTTTACCAGACCCCTGCAGAGCGTGCCATCTACGTCCACTTGGCCAACCGCCACCGCCCCCGCCCCAGCTCCGGTGACTCGGACTCGCGACCCGAGGAGACTTGGAGAAAGAACCAGCGCAGACGACGCGAGTGTTCGTAGCGAGGGTTTCTTCCAACCTGTTCGTAGCGCCTGAGAACTGTACTGGCCTAAGCCAAACTTGGCTTGTTGCCCCACTTGCAGTTTCGAACAACTTGAATCCAAAGGAGAAGGGGGGTTGCATCAGCAAGAGGCAAGAGGTCATGTTCGATACAAGGAAACTCCAAGCTGAAGCAGCTGAAGCAGCATTCTGCAGATTCCCGAGATTCATCTCCCTGAACTGCCCAGGAAAATGATGAGAAAGAGGGTACGCTTGGGTCTGAACTACTTCAACTATGTTCCTTGGCTACAGTTATATATACTGTACCGTGGCATTGAAAGGCTGGCTTTGTTTGACAAAACCAAAAGTCCAGTCATGAAGTGTCATGCTATCTGGTGCTATCTCTCGATGTCATTTGCTCTCGTTTGCTCATGTTTAGACCGACCTTTTTTTCTTTTCTTTTTTTTGTTTCTCCTAGCAATGGTCTTCAACCTAACAGCCTTGAGCCCCCGAGGCTCAAGGTATCATGCGAACGTGAGGCTCTCACTTCCGCTTGGACGGCCCCTCCGACTGCGATGCGGAGACCGAAAGCGCGGCCCTGCTGCGGCGCCGCAAGGATGCGTGCGAGACATCGCGAGCCTGGCTACTGTTGGCGGCCCAAAAGATGGAGATGCACATCCTACAGGTCCACCGCTTTGGGAGTTCGCCACATTGTCCCACTGGTTTCAGTGTTTGCTTTCCTTCTTGGCGTAGACTTGGCGCATCTTTGGATTGCCGGCTCTTTTTTTTCTCAAATTTTCGTTCCGTTCCATTCGCAGTTCTATCCCGTGCTGTGACAAGGCGCAACAGGCCGAGATGTTACCCACCTTGGTGGCGGAGCAGTATGCGCAATTGCTTGCTGAAGTGGATGGTGGCTTAGCACAGAAAACCGATAGTAGGAACAATGTTCGCTACTAGGAACAAGTGCATCGCTTCTAGTAACAGGTGCCTTACTAGTAGGAACAATGTTTGCTAGTAGAAACAGAAAACCGAAGATGTAGTAACAAGTGCCACGCTAGTAGTAACAGGTGCCTTACTAGTAGTAACAAAAAAGCTATTAGAATTAAAAATTAAATCTAAATTATTAGCTTTTTTGTTACTACTAGTAAGGCACCTGTTACTACTAGCGTGGCACTTGTT
>CAXAMN010026717.1:193741-223973 GCA_963970005.1 Durusdinium trenchii | reverse complement strand
TACTACTAGTAAGGCACCTGTTACTACTAGCGTGGCACTTGTTACTAGTTCCCGACTTCTCTCACCCGGTCCGACCGGTCTTTGGACCGCGGAGACCCAGGCGGCGTGCGAGCCGTGAGCTGCGAGCGGACGGTCTCGCAGGTGGAAGGCGCCAAAGCGGCGCGCTCCGCCGCCAGCAAAGGCCGCCGGAGGCGGGTAAAAGGTCGAATCGAACCGCGACATCTATCTATACATACTTATGAGCGCATTTTTGGACCTGCATAGATGTCGCTTGATCTTCAACTTTGTGACGAAGTAAAAGAAACAAGAGGTGACCCGGAGATGAAGTGCGACGCTCGAGGCACGAGCGCGAGGCCGATGCCTTGATCCTCCAGGCGATCTTGGAGGTTCGATCGGAGCCGCCAGCGTCTGCGGAGTCTGCGGAGGTGGTGGAGGTCCGACGCCGATCGGATCTGCGATGCGGAAAAGGCCTCCGGTTTGGAGGTCGTTGCTAGTAGGTTGGAAGCTACGAACGGAGCAAAGGGCATCGCTACTAGGAGCAATGTTCGCTACTAGGGGCTCCTGGCCTTACTACTAGGAGCAAGAAGCCACTAGTAACTAGGATGCTATTAGGTCGGAGGCCGGCTTTGTTTTGCAAGCGGGATTGACCCTTCCCTGTCCCAGGTGGCTGCTGGCTTGGAGCTGCTGGAAGAAGTGAAACAGGCCAAAGAAGCCTTCAGACAAAGGAGATCAGCTTCTTGTGAAATGGAAGATGACCACAATTATGCTACATGGCTTATAATGGCTTCCAGGTTTGTTGTCCAAACCAACTCTTTGATGGCTTTGTACATGGCTTTTCTGCATACTTACTGTACTTCTTGAGAAACTCTTCAAGCCGCTTTTCGAAGGAGCTACGAGCATGCCTTCCTCTCAGCGATGTTGGATGCTGCTGAAGCTCAAAACTTTCAATGCCCTGTGTGTCTCAATGAGCCACCACCTACAGAGCGTATCTGGGAAGCGCAAAGAGAAACCTTGATGGCCTCCAACCTACTAGCGATGGCCTCCAACCTAACAGCAACGGCCTGTTCGTATTTGATGTTCAACTGTTCAACCACCATCTCACCATCTCTGAACCCCACACAGGCTCTTGACTCATGCTGTGACAGTTGTTCTCATGCCAACCACGGATTTCATGCCGTTTCGCGGTTTATGGACGCGTTGACTGACCTGAGGTGCCATCCTTGCCGCTTGCGCGCACCTTTTTTGCTTGCACTGTGCTGGCAAGTTGAGGACACAGAGCCGCGGCATTTTGGGGTGAACACTTAAAGCACTGACCGGGCAATTCAGCAGTCGAAAAGCTTTCCCTGCAGCATGAGGCTCAAGTTCTTCAGCCTTGGACATTTCGCAGTACTCCGTGCACTCAGCACATTTCCAAGAGGAATCAATGTGTAGGTCTCTTGCTCCTCTACGAAGGAAGCAGAATGAAAGTGTGCACTGCCTGCCCTTTGCACTCCCACTCTTTCCTTGGGTCCAACTTCATTAGATCTCGCAGAAGCACTGCCAAGCAAAACAGCAGATAACACCTTCCGAGACTGAACTACCCTTCTCTAGGCTGGCAGGAAATGGACCTCATTGTGAAAGAACACTAATAGCAAGGCACCTTACCAGTAGCAAGAAGCTACTAGTAGCTCCAGGCATTAAGCAAGGACACTACTAGTAACAAGGCACCTTACTATATACCTTACGAACGCCTTACGAATGCCACGATTGCGTTTCGATGTTCCTCTCACGCCATGCCTCAAAGACGTGGCGGTGAGGCAGCGCAACGTTTAGAGAAAACCAGACCATCGCTCTTAGGTTCGAGGCCAATACAATTCGGTTCCCATTGGTGTTAGTTTCAAGCACACTTTTTTGAGGGCTTTGTAGCGGAGTTCTTCTCTCGCAGGCGTGCGCTTCTGGCCCTGGCGGCTTTGGCCGGGCCCAGGCAGGATGCAGCGTAAGGCTTGCGGACTCTTGCAGACAAGAGGACCGACTCAGAACCTGGAGCACTGGAAAAGCTGATATCGCTTGATATATTGCTTTGACATCTTTGATCTTTGATTTGATGTGAGTGTACGTTGACCAGGTTGGCTTGGTTATTCGCAGAGGCTTGCGCCCACCTTTGTGTTTCTAGTCTATCCTTTTCGTGGGCACCATCGTTTACCCATGCTCCAAATCAGTTCACTCCCCAAAGCTAGTAGGAACAAGAACGCTACTAGTAACAAGAAACTACTAGTAGCAAAGGGCAAATCATTTAACCCCAATTTTTTTGTGATTGCCTGAAGAGCATGTGTCTTCGTGGGTTGGCCAAACTTGCACCTAAGCTGTCAGAGCAAATTTGTAAATGAATACTCTCATGTTGAACTAGTTCTCGTACCATTCCAGACCTATCTATGTTGTGCATTGTTGTGCAAAAAAGGATCCGAAAGGTGTAAAACCGCACCATTCAGGGTCGCCGCAACTCCCTACTCTCAGCCTCGCTGGCGCTGGCTCCACGCTGCGAACGCGACGCCGTTTGGGCCGAGGAGATCGAGAAATGGGACGAAAAGGCCGAAGGATTGTTACTAATAGCTTCTCATTACTACTAGTAAGGCACTACTAGCTTCTTGTTTCTATGCTTGGGCCGAAACGAAAAAAAGAAGAAACCAACCAGGAACGAGAAGCACCTAATTACTCTAGCGATGGCCTCCAAGATAGCGATGGCCGCCAACTTACAAGCAAAAAACACAGCGACCGAGAGGAGCTGAAAGAGAAGGTGGAGAAGACGCAGCTGCAGCTGCGCTTCAACGGCACCGAGGTCGAACTCTGCGGGATTGCATGTCGAAGCAAGAAGGGCAGTCGGGGCTGTTTTCCATACTCGGAGCTACACAGACATGAAGAGAAACCGAAGTGCTCATTGGACAGAAAATTGTGGAGGCCATCGAACGCTACTAGGGGCTCCTGGCCGTTTGCTACTATAGGAGCAAGAACGCTACTAGTAGCAAGAAGCTACTAGGTTGGAGGATTCAAGACTTTCTTCGCTCGGTGTGCTCAGCGGTGCACTCAGCGGTGCGTTCGTTCTTGCCAGGTGGAGAAACTTCCCAGTGGCTTCATAGCAGGCAAATCCACGACTTCGACAGTTTAAAGGTCTAAAGTCTAAAGCATAGAACGCTACTAGGGGCTCCTGGCCTTACTACTAGTGATTAATAAGAAGCTATTAGAAAGAATTACTGTAGTATATTTAATTAGAATTGAAACAAGAAGCTACTAGGACGTTTTCGCGCGGCGCGCGCGCGCGCGCGGGGGGGGGGGTAGGAGGAAGGACGGTACTAGGGGCTCCTGGCATCGCTACTAGGAGCAAAGGACGCTACTAGTAGCAAGAAGCTACTAGGAAAAGAACAAGAAACAGTCTAAAGCATAGATGGACATACAACACTCTCCGAACCTCTAAGGCTACCCAACAGAAAGTGTCGGGGGGACAGCTGATTGGGACCATGCCTCACATGCAGTGGCCAGTCCACGGACCCTAATTGCCTTGCTTCAGTTGTTTGATACACGTGTTGGTGACTAGCCGACGGTAAAGAGAAGATTTGCCCAGTTTGGTGTGACTTATCATGACTGATCAAGTTTCTCATGTGTTCATATGAGGTATTTGAACCGTGAAAGAATATCAGTTCGGAGGTTTAGATCATTGAAACATATTGAACGGTCTTGGATTTTCCTTTGCGACAGGCTGGGGCCCCGATGACTTGTACTATCCGCCCTGGATGGAGGGACGAGACTCGCATGCGTTTTTCATTTCTTTCCCATTTCTAGTTGTGCTTTGCACCTTTCTTTTCGCTTTGCACATCTTTGCACCTTTTTCATCCTTCTTCCAGACCTGTCTTTGTTTCCATCCCGTCGTGGCCCGACCTTGAACTGGTTCGTCATCCCGATCCGTCAACCGTAGATGCCTTACCAGGATCTACAGAACTCCTTCTCAAAGGCCTTGGGGTTTAACGCAGCTTTTTGTTTTCCCGCATTTCCTGATGCTGCAGCCCTTTTGGGACGAGGATGGCGAGTGGTGCAAACTCTTGAAGGCTATGCGGCGCCAATGGGAAAGCAATTCTTGGCCAACGGCCAAAGTGACGCTTGAATTGCACATGGCTTTTGTCGCCCGCAATGCCAAACGAACCAGCACCGAAAGAAAAAGTGCAAGAAGACAACCGGTGTGTTCTTGAACAAACCGAGGACCAGAAGAAGTGTAGTTATCCCAGATAGGTTATTGCACGACCATATTCACCAATCGTTCAATGTTTTTGAAAGGGTCCTATTGATCTACATTATCATAGTCTAGTCTATTAATATTTTGCATCATTTTTTTTGAAGGCATTATGTTTGTTTTTTCTTCTAAGGCAGTGGCTGAGAAGGTTCTATCCGAACAGCAGAGCCAGTTGGGTAAGCCGGTCTCCTTTGAGCTCCGGCAGCTGAGCAGCGTCCAGGGCGACGGGGTGGGAAGGGTCGGCAGGGCGCGTTTTAGGGTGCCTCCACCAATCGAACTCCTAGGAGCTCCAGATCCAGCGGATCTAGTGACTGATCTAGGAATATGTTTTGTTGAGCTCCGCCCTTGGCAATCCCTGCTCAGACAGTGGCTGATGGAATTTAGCATTGCTGATTCCTGAAGAACTCTTCAAGATGCATTCTTCCATTCTCTTCCCTCTCATCCCTCTCATCCCTCTTGGCTCTTCTTTCTTTAACAGATCGTCGCCAAACTCCTCTCCAGCGCCACGTTCGCTTGCAACAAGGTACATCCGCACGCAACGGAGCCCCACTTAGACTCACAAAGTGTCAGAGAAGCAGAGGTTAGAGAGACAGTTCAATGTCCGATAATTTCCGTTTTGTTTTGTGCTGCTTCTAAAGTTGCAGAACATAGAGGCTGAGACCTGTAGAGTATTGGTGGCAATAACTCTAGCTCACATAGCAACACCAGTATTGTCAAGGTGGATGCTAGCACCCATGCACGCGATGTTTTAACAATGAAGCAATCATGTTGCCATACCCAGAGCTTGGAGGAAAAGTCCAACATTGGGTTTCTTGCCCAAAAGCACCTGAAAGCCTTTAGAGGCACTAGCCACGGTTCTTGAATCTGCCTGTTAGGGATGTGAGGAGATTGAACGCTTCTGGTTGTGATGCATGTTTCAGTGTGAAACCTCCGGATTCCGTGCCCAGGAACAACATCGTAGAAGACCGCGCCTTCAACACGAGAGACGCTTGGACCTATAACTACCTACAGCAGCATTTGTTTACATGTATTAAAACAAGATTGATAGCAATGGCCTCCACCCTAGTAGCAATGGCCTCCAACCTAAGAGCGATGGCCTTCACCCTAGTAGCGTTGACCACGGCATGTGCCGAGAGCTCAACCTCAGAGACGCAAGTTACTCGTAGTGCCACGATGCTGGGGCTGAGGCGAAGCTCAATGCCTTTGCAGGGCGAGAAGTGGTGAAGAGCGTGGAGTATGTGGACGTGCCCGACAACACACGTGCGCCACAAAAATTCGATGGATCCTTTTAAGCGTCCTCTGCTCCGTTCGTAGCGATGCCCTTTGCTCCGTTCGTAGCCCTTTTTCGAGGTTGCTACGAGTGTTAGGGATTCACTGGTTTGGTACGTCATGGGTCGAAAGGGACTGTTGAGGAAGTGGATGTCTTATGCATGGCAAATCGGACGGCTCTACTCCTATTAAATAGGTTTGTTTAATTCGGGTTTCTCCACAGTTTCTGGCATCGTTTCGCAGGTGAAAGCACCATGCAGGGCGGCAATGGTCCGCAGGATCCATTGCGCACAGTCATCGTGAACTTCAAAGGTGCTGTCCAGACGCTCGGTTTGCCCAGAGAATGCCGTGCCGCGGTGTGGCCCGGTGTGTCATGAGGACTTCAGGGATTTTTGAGAAGAAGACGCAAAGACCATTTTGTTAATACTTGCAACCATGGCGATGTCAATGGAGCCATCACCCAGTCCACTGGGACAGTTGCTTGTGTTCGGTAGGTATCTACAAAGGGTAACCAACAGTGTTGCTAATCATGTTCTCTACTAACTAGTAGCAAGAGCATCGCTACTAGGAGCAAGAGCGCTACTAGGGGCAAAGGGCATCGCTACTAGTAACAGGGGCATGACTACTAGTAGCGATGCACTTGCCGTGGTGAGCCGTGATCGCGGAGGATGTTGTGGTTCCTGCAGTCACAAAGCCCATGTTGAGTCTCCTTGTTGATCATTCATCACCCATTCCTGGTTTCTTCGTTGACATGTCATGTCCACCTTTCGGTCGGGGTTCGGGAATCCCACACTTTCGACCACTTTCGGAAGTGGCAAAGGACGCTAGTAGTAGCTATCAATTCTCAGGAAGATCTTCATCACAGCCCTTCAGTTTGAAGATGGCTCTGACGGCGATGTTTGGAGAGGTCCAAGCGGAATGAACCGGGCCTTGCCGATTTCAAGACCCCCAGACGCTGAAACGCTTACTCTACAGGTTTGTCTGGTAGACTTGCAGGAAGGGCTAGGTTGACAGACTTGTTCAGATGACTTGGCAGAGGGCTGTGGAGCTGTTCTGGAGGTCTCGCCAGCACACGTACTTTGTTTGCCGCACCTGGTGCTGGCTACAATCCACTCACCGTGGATGAAGAAGTGGTGGCTTGTCAGTGTGATTCAGGTGACAGGTCTTGTGGCATTTGGATGATGCAATTTGCCCCAGAATGTATACTTAAATAATGCTGCTAAATACCATCAGCTACATGGTTCGACATGCTACAATGCTTTGGAGTCTATTCCTCAAAAGTTGAGAGCGCAGTCCATTTTGTCTGAGCTAGTTCAATGTTGGTGAAGGTACCCCTTCGAGCTTGGTTATCCATGTTTCCAATGACCTTTCTTCCGTTCTCTTTAGGAGCAAGGGACGCTACTAGGGGCTCCTGGCATCGCTACGAACGGAGCAAGGACGCTATTAGTAGCTATTAGGGAGGCCATCGCTACAAAGAACAGGAAGAAAGATCGGGGTCATCTCCTTTGCTTTTAGACGATAGGGGTCATTCAGGTACCGTCGCATCGGACAGTTCAGGTAACTGCGCTGCGGAAGACGGATGCAGAGATCAAAGGACGCCTACGGCTGCTGGGCTTTTTGTGCCTTGGTAGTAGGTTGGAGGCCATCGCTACTGGAAACAAGAAGCTATTAGGGGCTCCTGGCATCGCTACGAACGGAGCAAAGTCCTTGCACAGCCTCTTGCAGTGCAGCCTCTTGCAGTCTGTCGTGTCACTGATTTGAGGAATCCCAACGACCAATTGTTCTTCAAAGCTGGAAATCGTGCGGTGAGCATCGCGGACTACAGCCTCAAGTGACTTGGGCGATGAGTGACATATGTGCTTTAAGTGATGATTACAAGCATGAATAACTGTTGAAAAGGGCGGATGTAACAGGGTGGAACTTTCTGTGCCCATGCCAAAAACACCCCATTGCAAAGCATGCTTTGTGCTTCAGAGCGATGGCCTCGGTGCCTGATGAAAGTATCTTCCACATTTGAGGTTCGAGCCCATCAAAGACTCTGAGTGAGTGGCGGTCCATTAAACTGAGTTTCACAAATCGGAACACCTACTAGCGATGGCCTCCAACCTTTTCCCAGGCATTTGAAGCTGGGAGCTTGTTTTAGAGAGAAAGAGAGCTGTTTCTAGCTGCATCCCCGCTCTCAATCTGAATGTGACATGCAGCGTTGCAATCTTGCAGTCTTCGTTTGAAGTTTTGTAGGATAAGATTTTTTCGCATCCTTGGAGGATTTGAGGATGCGATCGCTTTATTGATTCAAGATCCAAAGTCTCAATCCTGCGCTTCCGGAAAAGGCTCTGTCCGGCTCTGTCTTGCACAGCCCTACTCATCAAACTATATTAGACCGTTTTTCCTTTTCGTTTTTCATTGTTTCTAATTGCGATGGCCTCCACCCTGGTAGCGATGGCCTCCAACCTAAGAGCGATGGTTTGACAGTTGATGTCACATGATGTTACAACTGGCCGTGTCGGGGTAGCTAGCGTGTGCAATCAAACTTTCCAAAGTGCCCGTATTTTCGCACAAGAAACACACGTGGTGAAAAGTCCAAGTTGATGTATTGCGCTTCTTCCTCGCTGATTGTCACAAGCTGAGTGGATCTCGCTGATTTCGTGCCAGGAGTGTAGGCGAATGCGCGCTTTGTCGTCAATCTCTTCGGAGAGATGATGAGATTCTGCGAGTGCGTGAGCCTGGGGCGGTTCGTGAGGAGACGGAAGATGAGATCCGCTCCAAAAGGGTCGACAACGATCGCCGGCATCCAACGGTATTTTTTTTGGAATGGGAAGGGGTACCAATGATGGCACTCAGGATGTATTTGAATTCTTAGTAGTAGTATGGCCAGGAGCCCCTAGTAGTGAACATGGCTCCTAGTAGCGATGCCCTTTGCTCCTAGTAGCGTTCTTGCTCCTAGTAGTAAGGCCAGGAGCCCCTAACAAGGCGTAACAATCGAATTTGGCACCGACATCTTGCTTCTGCCGAATTGGCACGGACGTCTCGCCAGCTCGCTGCAGGAGCGTGTGGAGCGGCAGCGCTGGGGCCGCTTCGGCTCGAAGATCTTCCATGTGGTACGGAAGCTCCGTGCCATCGACGAGGAGGCGAGATCCTCCGCACGAAGAATGGACAACAGAAGTTGGAAATAAGAGCGATGGCCTCCAACCTAATTAAGTGCGTGACAATGTGAACAGATCACTTCTGTGCGATGAAATCCTTGAGGACCCAACGGCACGTGCCATCGTCTTTGTGCAATGGAAGACTTTGCGGCGGAAGGTGGCCGAGGCATTGACGGAGTTCAAGGCGGGCAGGTGACGTCAAGTGAAGCAAGATGAGTAGGCAAAGGTCGGATGACTGGACTGACTCATCTGACACTTGAGGGTTTCAGGATGTTTTGGGCAGCCAGTGCATCAAAAAGTTGGGGCTACTTGGTGGGGAATTGATGGGAATTGCCTAGTAGACTACATCCTGATAGTTCACTACTTTGACGTTGGGTTTGCCAAAGCAAAGTCCTGGACGGAGACCACAATCAGTGAGTCACGAAGATGACGTTGTGTGCCCTGCTGACGTTTTTTTTCAAAGCAGAGTACGATGCAGGTGCCCTACGTTTGCTTGGAGGACTGCTCTCGTTGCAATGAGTTTCGAAGCTGCAAGTTTCAGAAACTTTGCCACCCATGGCCCAAATGGCCCATGCTAGAATGTACCTAGGCCATGCTAGAACGTTCTTGTTCGAGGCAGATTGCTTAGGAAACGCCTCCATCAGGCTCCCGGGTTGCAAGTTCGCTCCCTAATTCTGTTACTCAGTTACTCTTTGTTTGTCGAAAAGAACACCTTATGCAAGAAGAAATCATCCTGTTTGGCAGTCTAACTGTGTGTGTTTTCAGAGGAGCGCTATGACACCAGCAGTGAAAGCATGGTGCTGAATAGCTTCTGGCAGCGCGACGATGTGCTCACAAGCTTTCAAAATGCACCACCCGACAGCGGCCTGGCATCAGGAGTCAGTTTTCTTGACAAACACAAGTTCGATCTTGAAAGAACACAAGTAAGTAGTTGGAACAAGAAGCTACTAGGAGCAAAGGGCATCGTTTCTAGGAGCACGGACGCTACGAACGGGGCGCTCCTGGCCTTACCAGGAACAAAAAGCTACGAACGGAGCCAGGTTCGGTTTTGAGGCCTGTTTTCTTCGCCTGCGCTGAGGCTGCGAGGGGCCCAAAGTTCTGCTGCTCTCGCTGCAAGATGCGGCCTCCGGGACGAACTTGACCCGGGCGCCGCTGGGCCGGTGGTTGGTTCGGTTCGATCGGACAGGGAGATCGAAACCGGTGCGACAGTTGCCCGATTACACGAAACCGGTGGGTTGATGTTGATGCTGGTCAGCGGCCTTTCAGTGTCCTCAAGGAACCACGTGCTGTTGGTGCATCCAATGCTGGCAAGTACACATCGCCTGAGCGTAGCCTATGTTGCTTGGCTTCAAAGCCGGCATGGGGTTGAACTATGTTGATATTTTTTTCAATTTTGTTGATTTTTGCAAACCTTTTCAAATGCACGTGTCTGCCATGGTATTTCTATGCTTTTGGTGTCGGACATGACTGGTTGCAAGGGTCCCCCACTTTGGATGGCCACAGGAACTACAAGCGCTGGGTCGCTGCTTGCGCCTGGGGCAACGCAGGTGGGGATTTTGTGATGCTGGGCCACAGAAGATGCAGCAGAGGTCTAGCAGACGCCAAGGACACAAAAGCGAGTCGGTTTGGTTACATGTCAACTTAAAACGAAAAGGTCTTTTTTTGGTACATGTGTTTTTCGTTTACTGTATCATGAATGCGAAAAGGACTGGTACTCACTTCAGGCGTGTCTGCCTTTGGCGCTTTGTGACCTTGGGCACTGTCGAAGAAGATCTCTCCTACAGGCTCCACTGCGTGAGATCGACTGACACACCAAAGGTATCAAACATATTTTTCGTGGCAGGCTTCAATGATGTTCAATGGTGGCGGTGACACGGAGTGTTTTACTTTTTTCAGGGCGTGGAGAGCCTGCCGAAATCTGGATGTGTGTGTTTATGACTATTTCTTCAGATTTGCCAAAGCTCAAACACCTCCTTTACGGATGATGCCTGGCGAAACGGACGAAGGCATCAACAGGAGCTCTGGCAAAGTCGTCCCGAGTTGATTCAAGCTCGGGCTGAGGCGCAGGGCGTTAGTGGGGGAGGCAAAGGGCCAACACCTACCTCCTTGCTCCTAGTAGGGATGCCTGTTGTTACTAGTAGCTTCTTGTTCCGAGTAGTAAGGCCCAGAGCCCCTAGTAGCGATGCCCTTTGCTCCTAGTAGCGAACCAGGCCCAAGCTGGAGTGGATGTAAGAACCACGAAAGTATTCTTTCGGCCTTGACCGAAGCCGATCGGAGCTTCCCGCAGGCCCGCGTGGCCCGTTCGTTTCATGAAGACTGTGAGGCACGGGATAAGTCAAGTCTGGATGGAAAGATGCAACACGTCAAGACTCGTCAAGACATCGCTACTTGTACCAGGTTGGAGGCCATCGCTATTAGGGTGCACGTTGACTTTCCCATCAGATCTCAGTGTATGTTTCGCGCATCGAAAGTTTTCCAGCTGTGAAGCAATGGTCAGGCCGAAGAGGATTTGGATTTCGATGACCTCTTTTGGTGATGAAAAAGCTCGCTGGGATTTGCCACGTTGAATTGCAGAAACCTGCACACTTCAGAATGATTCTTTCTGACAGAGTGAAAGTTAAAGTTGGATTTCCTGACGAGACGAAACAAATTGAAAGGCAAGCAAAAACAACAGGGTTTCCTAGATTCCACTAAATCCTGTCCCTTGCAAGTCTGCCAAGCTTTGTGAGTTTTAGGATGTGGCACTGTCTTGTTCTGTTTGACTCCCAGGAGCTGGGGCGGATTGAAGTCCCGGCTTTGTCGGAAGCTAAGCTGTTGAAATGAGCATTGTCAGCGGGGGGCATTCGTACGGTTCGGTGTGGTGACCCAAGCAGTGCTTCTTATCCAGGAAATCCAAGGAAGCATGCAGTGCTTCTTATCCAGGTCCTTGTTGAAAACACACCATGATATAAACCGTTTCTCATTGTTGGCCACCCCAAGCAGCGACCGTTCAAGGCTACGCAGGCTACGCAGGCAAGCCTGGCCTAAGCTGCAAAGCCGAGGCCAAGCGTTCTGCAGAAGCCACTGCCGCAGGGCGACTTTCGGCGGAAGGCCGGGGCGAAGGTCTGAGAGACGGCCGGCCGGTGGCTCGTAGTGTCCTCTTGTTCAGGCCAGGAGCACCGGTCGTAGCGTCCTTGCTCCGTTCGTAGCAATGCCCGAAATGCTCCGTTCGTAGCTTCTTGTTACCAATAGCAAGAATGCTACTAGTAGTAATGCCCTTTGTTACTAGTAGCGAACCTTGTTCCTAATTCGACAACAGGATACAACAGGTCCAAAGAGTCTAAAGAGAAAACCCTTTTTGCTCTCGACATGCGCATGTGAGAAAGCATGGAAGTCGCTGGAGGCGCTCATCATTGGAAGCAACTACACAGGCTGGAGAATGGCCGAAATAAGCAGGGCTTTGCAAGGCTGCAAGGGGAGTAGTGCCAACCGTTGGGCAACTTCCTTTTCTTTTCTCTTTGTTGCTACTAGCGATGGCCTCCACCCTAATAGCGATGGCCTCCAACCTACTTACAATGGCCTCCACCTAATAGCGTTCAAATATGTCCTAATACTATATAGGTAGACCTTGCTCTCTCAAGGATGGGATGAATTGAATTGCAGAATTCCATGTGTCTCTTTTTGTCATAGAACTGCCTGCTATTGGAACACCGTTGTTGGGGACAATGCAAAGCCCATGCCTTGAGCGGTGGAGGTTCTCATGCGCAGCTGAAAGGGGCTGTGAATGATGCTTGGAACATGTATACCCTGCTGAGGCGCTCCGACAGCTGTCGCTGGTAACTTTTCTGGTTATGTTTTTGCACAATTACAGGATTGTTCGTGCACGTTGAAGCAACCATTTTCACATGTTTGTCTCGCAAACTACCCGGGAATCCAGCTGCTACTACTTGAGGCAAGACAGTTGCTAGGAGGAGCAGCATACCTGCTTTCAGCAAACTGGTAAATCCCAAGTGACATCCCAACAGGATGACCTTAACTAGCTGGTTTTGCTCTACTTTCGCGACCTCGGAGTAGCATCAAGCATGCAAAGGACCAGGGCAACTAGCCATTGGGCAAGCGGTGGTGCCATTGGAAAACCGTTGGTCAACTTCCTTTTCCTTTTTTCTTTGTTGCTACTAGCGATGGCCTACAACCTGGTGCTACTTGCCACTAGTAGTACGGCCAGGAGCCCCAAGTAGCGTTCTTGCTCCGTTCGTAGCTACTTGCGCTAGCCGTTGGGCCGGCGAGGCATGCCTTGGCCCTGGATGATGCCCAAGTCCGACTGTTGGTGGATGGGGAGAACGGTGCCAAAGCATCGCCGACACAGGTGTCACCCGGTCGGGCGTCACTGGGACTGTGGAGGTTGTTGGGTTTGTTGGCCTATAGCCATGTAGCCATGTCATCCCTGAAGACAGCCTCCATCACATGTGTATGTGTGTGGTCTATATAATAGTTTCGTGTCGCTTCGAAGGGTGAATCCAGTCGCTAGTCTGCCAATCTAGGTCGGGGAAAGCGAACAAATCCTGCGGTCACATAGACTCAGCCTCCGTTCACAATTCTCCAAACTATTTGCAACATCGCTAGTAGGAGCAAAGGGCATCGCTACTAGGAGCAAGAACACTACTAGAGGCTCCTGGCCGTACTACTAGGAGCAAGTAGCTACTAGGTTGGAGGCCATCGCTACTGGGTTGGAGATGCGATCGGTGCCAAACTCCAGCCCCTCAGCCTCTCGTTTCATGCGCAGGTGCCCTCGAAAGCCAACATTCTCATGAACTTTCAATGGTCCGGGCTCCTGGCCTTACTACTAGGAGCAAGGACGCTACTAGTAGCAAAGGGCATCGCTACTAGGAGCAAGGACGCTACTAGTGGCGCTCCTGGCCTTACTACTAGGAACAGGAGGACGCTACTAGAGGCTGGCCTTGGTTTCAAGATCGGAAACGTAAATGGGTCTCGTTGGTGATACTTGATACTCTGCAGCTTTGGGCCCAAAGTTAACGACGTCTTTTTGGGACGTGGATCCCATGGAGAAGGCTTTTCCAGTGGATGAGCATCCCTGCACCAAGCACCTGGGACACGAAGACTTGTGCTCGTTTGATCTGTTTTGGATAGGCTTGTAGAAGCACGTTCCTAGTAGCGATGGCCCCCACCTAAGAGCGTCCTTGCTACTAGTAGCTTCTTGTTACTAGTAGTAAGGCCAAGAGCTAACAGTAGCATCCTTGCTCCTAGTAGGGATGCCCTTCGTTACTAGTAGTTTTGTTTTAATGCAGAGGTCTAGGCTTCAACAAACGATGTCACATTGACGGGGCATCATCATGACAGCCTGACCTTGCTGGAAAAAAAAAGTGCCGTGGTTTCTTCTCAGGTACACTTTCGACTGCCATTCAAACAATTGGGAAGAGCATCGATCGACATTGAGACTGAACCGAGAACCATTTGGCGAGGGCGGAATGCGATGCTCGACTGCGATTCTCCTATGGGATCCAAGCCAAGACGAGTTCCAATATACAGTATAGTAGCGATGATCTCCACCCTAGTAGGGATGGCCTCCACCCTAGTATATATGTTAGCGTCACAAGAGGCTTCTGAAGACGAGTCTTCATTGATTTGGTTTGTATTCTGATGGTTTGACCGTTTGACCCAAGCTGATGCGTCTTCAGCGAAAGGCTCGCACTCATTAAACCAAGCCATGAGTGAACGTTGAAAGGACGATCCAAGTGTTAACCACAAGCTTTCGCAAACAGCGGCATTCGGAATGCAATAAATGGAATCTGCTGAGGACTTGTCTACCGTGCTCGCGAAATCTTAGAGGATGGCTCTGAAGTTGATGCCGTGCCCTGTCTCAAGTTGTGAATCCACAGAGAACCTTTCTCATTTGAGAACACCTCCCCTTAAATTTCTTAAAATATTTCAAAGCGATTTTTCGTCCAAAGCGAGCGATGATTCAAACTTGTTTCAGCGATTCTGGTTGAGAATCCCAGACTTTTTGGACCGAGGTGGTAAAGAGGATCAAACCAACGAGTGGTCTAAAGCCAGAGGTGAACTACCACGAGGCGATGACGCAGATGGTGGCCGACAGCTATGCACAAGAATTCAATAAGGCCTGTCACCAGGCGCCTGCGGTGCAGCCTGCAGTAACACCATCAGCATGTTGCTAGAACTTTCCTTTTCCTGATAGGCCTTGAGTATGACTTTGATTGAAGGCAAAGCAGGTGATGTCGGGCAGAGATGACATTTTGGCGCTCTTTTGCAAAGATTGTGTCCATCCGCGTAGCATTGTGTAGCAGCAAGACGCTCTTGGGTCCTTGTCCTTCACTGCTTTCCACCGACAGGCTGGTCTTCCACACAGATTGGCATTTCTTCCAGTCTCAGTTGTGAAAATTCACGGTGGCTTGCCTGATAGTATCTTAGTGTGAATATCCCACTTTTGCTATGACATCAACTAGGCCTGGTCTATTACTCCAAGACAGCCCTAGCTTTGCAAGGGCCAGTTGAACCAGAACCCCTCAATCATTTTCTTGGAATGTTTGATGGAGGGGAGGTGGACACAAGGCTCCTTGATTTGCTCGAGGTTATGAGGAGCCACTCTGCTTGGAACCCTTCCTCACTGGAGATTATGTGAAACACAGCGACAATGCAGGGAGAAGAGAGACAGAGGACGAAACTGCGGCGGCCTTCTCTTACTTCACCTACATCCTATCCGGAAAATTTTTATTGAATGGCAAGCCTTGTCTTCCTCCCGAATTTTCTGGAGTTAAAACGCTATGGATGTTCTGCATTTTCACTTCCTCTTTTTCTTCTTTCTACTTCCGGATATGGATCTTGCTTTTAGGTTGGAGGCCATCGCTGTTAGCTTTTTCTAAATATAGGTATTTTCTTCTTAGGTATATTTTTTTGTCTTTTTCTTCGTTTTGGCTCGCTTGAGGAAAACTCTTGGTGGTGTGTGACATCCAGGGCGTTGGAACGTTTTACACCGACCCGCAGATCCACACCGTTCATGGCGAGGGCTTCGGTGCCGGGAATCTGGGACAGGTTCGGCGCCGTTGGGATCTTTGCTTTCTTCTTTTCGTTGTAAAAGCGATGGCCTCCAACCTAAAAACAAGATCCATATCCTTTAGCTTTCCCTTTTGATTCCTTCTTCCTCCACAACCATTCTCACCCGTTCTCTTTTCCGTGCTCTTTTCTTTCCTTTCTTTCTTTGGTGTCTCTTTGGGACACAAACGGACAGGAAGGGATCCGGCGCTTTCTGCGGACGCATCGACACAACCTTCTCTGCGAACAGTTAGGCCAACCGGCGGCATTGGGAGCAGGGGCTTTTGATTTGGATTTGGCCAATGAGAAAACTGCAGCACATCATTTCGGATGAGCCAGGATGAGGATTTAAGACTCTGTCGGATTGCTTTGTGGATGGTCTCTGCATAGGCCCACAAAAATAGACTAGTTTGTTGAAATTTGATCACTTCTTCTTCTTCTTCTTCTTCACAGAGGATAAACCCTCACTGATTCCTGCAGATCGATTGTTCGTTTCAGGCTTTGATCCTCAGGACCTCCAGCGTGCTTTGACTTTGTTCAAAGCAGGAAAGAGATATACAGAGGAGCTAAAGCTTAAGGTCTGAAGAGAAGGAAGAATCAAGGAGACTAACACAATCAAGTCGTCTATTTCAACTTTTCCGTTCTTTGTCTGTTCACCTCGAGGCCTCCCAAGTCCTGATGAAGGTCTGTCGGATGAAGAGCTTGCCCAGAAGTTCCAGGCGAAGCCGGGACGGTTTGCGAAGCCAAGACCTGCTCAGTAAACAGACCTTTTCTTCGCAGGAGCAAGAACGTTACTAGGGGCTCCTGGCCGTACAGCTAGGAGCAAGTAGCTACTAGTAACAAGAAGCTACTAGGGGCTCCTGGCATCGCTACTAGGAGCAAGAATGCTACGAACGGGGCTCAGTCTACTCTATTTTCAAACTCACTGACCCGAACCTGCCCGAAGAGCCTTGCGTTGCTGTTCTTGTGAACCAGGCGCAAGAGAGCGAAGATGCCGCTTTAGGCCGGAGGCTTTCTGGTTTGCAGAATTAGAACGCCTCAGGCAAGCTTAGACTCAGTAAGCAGAGCATGCACAGCAAGCACAAGCGGTGGTTCTTTTGGGTCGCTGCCCAAAATGGTGCCTAGATTCACGGGTGGGTAGGGGTAGCTCTAAGACAAACAGCCTCAAAGGGATGGCCTCCAACCTATAATGGCTCTAAGACTAAAAGCCTAAGTTGTACTGAAGACGCAAAGGGTGTTTCTTTCATCGCAGGCAGCCAGGACCCGATGATTACATTGGTTCCGGGCATGGGCCAACTCGCTGATACGACATGGAGACCTGAGAAGTACAATGCAGGCCATGACGGACTTGTGACACGCGACCAATGTGGGAGAATCATCACCTTACATCCCCACCCAAACGGTTTTTTAGCGGCAATGTTGATGCTGATCATCCACTAGCCGTCACTAGTCGGTGAGGATGACTTTTCAGTCTCGAATCACCTTGGTAACGTCCTTGCTCCTAGTAGCGATGCCCTTTGTTCCTAGTATTTTCATGTTCCTAGTAGTAAGGCCAGGGGCTACTAGTAGCGTCCTTGTTTGCTTGTTGAACACTTTGTCACTTTTTGCAGATTGCCACTTTGCATGTCCTCTCTGCCAGGTCTATCGGCCATCACTGAGCTTTTCTTGAGACGCTGAGATAAGACGTCTCTTGTCCTTTGGAAAGCTCAACGTCTCAAGACGCCGGGAGGATGAAGTAAACCAACTTGCTCCGACTTCCGTCGGGCAACCTGTGTATCGATGTGAATTCGGAACAGCTGTTTATTTACATTATATTTAAACAATTATAGTAAACATATTCATTTTTGTTGAACGATCAATCATACTGAATCATACTTATTGATGAATGTGTTGATCTTGTTGATGCGTCTATGGTGGCTCGGTTTGAGCACTGGTCGACGAAGTTTGACTATCAACTTAAGCCAAAGCACCCAAGAGCACTCAAAAAGCACCATTTGCTTTTCAAAGAGGAGGAAAGAGATGGTCCATTCCTGGCAGCTCGGACCAGATACTTCAGCTATTTTCGGACTGACAGGGCGGAGAACTACTTCATCTTTCGAATGACATACCTCTTTGCCTAATTCGAGGCTGTTCAAAGCGAAGTGGCCCAGCCGCGGCAACAGTCATACAGTGGCAAACGGAGGAAAAACAAGTTGCAAACGGAGACGAAAGCCATCCACCCAAGCTGAGGACTTGATGAAAGGAGCCATGAATGACTTGATTGATCGATCGTTGAGTTGGTTTCATGTGTTCGCTTTTTTGACTCCTTTTGTGCTGCGTGCATTTCTCATCCTTTCTTGAACTTTCATGACCTTTCATTTGGCATCCGAGACTTCCAAATAAAGTTTCTTTGGGGCTTGACAATGACCGAGGCTCATGGAAGGAGCTCAGCCTGGAGATAGTCGGAAGTCATAGCTGCTCCACACAGCCTCTTAAGAGATCGGAAGAATTTTCGAGGATCCACAGATTCGTCACAGATTCGTATGATTCGATGATTTGCATGATTTGGATGGGTTCGACGACACGCGCCTTTTTTGGATAGCTACAGCTGGAAAAAGGGGTTGAGATGGGAGGAGTGAGGAGGTTTGGTGCTGTTTGACAGGTCTGGTGCTGGTGTTCTGTGGCTTTGGCACCCAACATCCGAAGGCAGCAGTGCGAAGCGGTACTTGTGAGGCGGTTACTAGTAGCGAACCTTGTTACTACTAGTAAGGCCCTTGCTCCTAGTAGCGATGCCCTTTGCTCCTAGTAGCGAACCTTGTTCCTAGTAGCGATGCCAGGAGCCCCTAGTAGCATCCTTGCTCCTAGTAGCGATGCCCATAAAGCGATGCCCACAAAACATGAAATAGGGCCCTCAATGACTCAACCAGATGTCGATTTGCAAGTCTTCACAAACTCTTGAGTGAGCACTATAGACGTGACCATTGTACTTTGCCACACCTTCGTGCTCTGATTGGACGTTTCTCAGGACCACGAAGGCAAAGATTATGAGGCGATTCCGCTTGGGTCGGGCAGGAGAACTTTTAGCATGACAGTTGTAGAGACACGGTCTGCAATTACAGTTCATTTGAATTTGAACATGTCATGAAACCCAAACAACTGGCATTCACAGACGAGCATCCCACGCCAGCGAATATGACCTGTTGGACAGAATCTTTTTGTATCGAATTCTCACCACTAGCTTATTGTTTCTAATAGCTTCTTGTTACTACTAGTAAGGCACTTGTGCACTTTGTATCGAATTCTCACCACTCACATCCACCGATCCGAGACTCGTCCTACCGTAGACTTGTCGTAGCCGCTAGTAGGTTGGAGGCCATCGCTAGTAGCGAGGCTTTCCTGGTGCCTTCGGACTATGCAGCGGACCTTCCGAAGGATTGGTTGACGCAGGCGAACAGCTTGTCGCCAGCATAGAGCGAGCTCATTCTTGGCAGTTTGCTCTCGCGTTAGTCTTCGTTCCAGGAATCTTATATATGAAAAGGGAAGGTTTTGCGGGCGGAAAGTTGCGTTTTCTACCTTGTCTTTTGAAACATGTTGCAAATGCGCTTCTTGATGAACACATCAGTCAGTCAGCTTTACCATTCCACCCCAATATGGATCACAGCCACGTTGCCCGGACCTATCAACTTTGATGCGCAATCCAACATTCACCTTGGGAGAGGCCAATGCGCCAGTGTCTTTCAGCTGCATTGAGGTGTCCAAAGCATGACACCATGTTATTTCATGCTTAAATTCAACCAAGACAATCTGCATGGCACTTAAGCACGAAGGTCAGAGTCTACAGACTTCAATGAGGATTCTTGTTTGCTGTCGTTTGAATAGACTTGGATATACAGACCTGATGGATGTTGAATCGGGCTTGGTAGTCTCTTTCCTTCGTACAATCAGGACGAACATCACAATATGTGCCAGGTGATTTTATCAAAGAGTTACTACTAGTAAGGCACTTGTTACTAGTAGCGATGCACTTGTTCCTAGTAGCGAACATTGTTCCTAGGTCCTTTTCTCCTGTCTCCGAGGCCACCCGGCGTGCCAAAGAGCGTTTGGGGCCTCGAAACTCCGCTCTGTCGAGTCGTTGAAACACCGGAGGGGCGAGGTCGCTATAGTAGCTGACTTATGCTAGGTCGTACCTACTGGACGCAGGAGAGCTTGTGCTCATGATTGGGTTGCGAGATTTTTAGGGACACTTCACTTGGCGGAATCAAACTCAGACTCTTTGGGCACTAAACCTGTTTGGTATCAGTTGCTTTGCGACCGAGGTGCCGAAAGCTCCACCTGGTGCGGCCTATCGCTTGATCTCGATGCTGGAGCCGGTGACCCCAGTGCCCAACAGCGAAGGGAAGCACCGAACGAAGCAGCACCGCGAAGCACCGCGAAGATGCAGCGGGGCGAATGGGACGTTTCAGGTTGAACCGCTTTATTATGCAGATCCCGGCGGGTGCAGGCGAGAAATTGGTGTGGAGTCGCTTTGCGATTTGAACTTTAACTCAGACTTTTGCAGGACATGCACAGTTCAATCTTTGTGACACTTGGAACCAACAATTTCCTGACCTGTACTAGTTAGAGGCACATGTCACCTTCATACTTGTGAATTCAAATTTCCAGCCGCTCCTGTTTGTCAAATTGGCCACATCAAGTGTTTGGCTTTGAAACCTAGTGCTCCGTTCCTGTGCTATTTATGACTTTCTGGAGAAGGCTAGTAGGTTAGAGGCCATTGCTATTAGAAACAAGGAAAAAAGGAAAGGAAGAAGGGTCTAAATCATTAGCTTCTTGTTCTTAGTAGTAAGGCCAGGAGCCCCTAGTAGCGTCCTTGCTCCTGGTAGCGATGCCATTTGCTGCTAGTAGCGTCCTTGCTCCTAGTAGTAAGGCCAGGAGCCCCTATTAGGTTGGCGGACCCTGGGCAAAGTGCTTCCCATTTTCTCGCAGCTTTGACGACCATCTTGGACTGCTCATATCCAGCTCTACCTGGCCGGGTGCCTCAGCTGTGCCCCAAAAACAAGGAGAAAAGAACAAAGGAAAATACAGATAATAAAGAAGGAAACAAAGACACCTACTGCAATAGCGATGGCCTCCAACCTAATAGCGATGGGATATGTCATGAGGATCGGAATCGATGCCATTTTTGGGGTTTCGCACCTGTATGTGCGCCTGCACATCCAAAGACAGGTGACGGCTTGCGGATATGGATAACCAACATGTTCGCCCGGGTGTGGAGCGAACGCAAAAGAATCACATGCTTCAGACATCGCTACGAACGGAACAAGGAAGCTTCTTCCAGGGCTCCTGGCCGTACTACTAAAGCGAGGAAGCTACTAGGAACAAGTGCATCGCTACTAGGAGCAAGGGCCTTACTAGTAGTAACAAGAAGCTACTAGGAGCAAGGACGCTTCGGACGTGTGATACCGAGGTGTGAGTCCAAGCTGCAACATCCCGCCCACCTTCCCCAAGGTCCCACGTGGACGCCACTTCCTCGGATTCAGCGGATCAGGGTTCTGCCGGTTTGGGCAGCCATGCACTTGTTACTGGTAGCTTCTTGCTCCTAGTAGTAAGGCCAGGACCCCTAGTAGCGTTCTTGCTCCTAGTAGCGATGCCAGGAGCCCCTATAGTAGCTTCTTGCTAGTCATTTTGGGGGGGGTCTTGGGTCGAACATGAGGCGTTGATTATGACAAGATGTTCGACTTTGTCACACGGCCAAGGCGGGCAAAAACACGCAGGACAATGTGGGACAAACATTCACAGACCGGATAACATATTTGCACGAGATGCACAAGTCATATTGTGTTGATCAGTTTATATTGACTTTGACGTATGTTCAGTAAGCGCCAGGTTGACAAGGGGTCGCTGAGAGCCTTTGGTTATCGTTCGCGGCAAACGACTACTTACTGTAGCGAATTCCCACCTGTCTCTGGTTTGTATCCTGCAGGTTCTTGGAGCTTCCTCCACTGCCTGTGCAGCACACGTTTGGGCACCCAGATCAACCAGAAAGAAGCCTTTGGCACGCCAAAGACCTGTATCCCGAATCTGTTCTTCATCCATACGCCAGAAAAAATCAAGACGCTCAGATGCAGACTGGACTTTGCACTGGGCGCAGCTTCAGGCTGCCGCAGATCTGGAAGCCCCAGACCTACCCAACCTGTCAGTTACATTGCTTCTGTGCCGGAAGGTGGGGGTTTCAAGACCCAGGAGTTCCGGTGAAGATGCAAAGACAGGAACGGAAGAAAGAACGAAATGGAAAGACACAACCTCGTGAGTCTCAATCTCTTAGCTCTCCTGTTCCTTTTTCATTCCTGTTCCTCTACCCGAGTCCCAAGTCTATCGGCCAGGCTCCAAGAATGGCCTTCGGAGCTGCCGTTGGAAGGGACCGATCGAATCCGACCGAGGGGCGAAACGGGGCCGTGACGGACTTGGCCGAGAGAACGCGGAATCTGGGTTATAGCGATGGCCTCCAACCTGAGAGCGATGGCCTCCACTTATGTAGTAGCTTCCTTGCTTCTTGTTACTAGTAGCTTCTTGTTCCTACTAGTAAGGCACTTGTTACTAGAAGCGATGCACTTGTTACTAGTAGCTTCTTGTTGCTAGTAGTAAGGCCAGGAGCCCCTATAGTAGCGTCCTTGCTCCGTTCGTAGCGATGCCCTTTGTTCTCGTTCGTTGCTTCGGAATTGGAAAGCTGCTCCGACCGGGTCCGACGGTGACGCGTGGAATTTGCGAAGAATCGTCAATCGCCGGTCCTTGGCAGGACTGTGCAAGGGACCTTCACGTGGGCTTTTGCCAAGGCCGGTGTGGGATGTTGGATTCCAGGCATCGCCTTTTTGCTATCTATTTCATTCCTCCCCCTTTGAGAAGCACTCGGTTCTGTTCCGGAGTTCCAAGACTGTTGAACGATGTTGACGTGTATTAGCAGCATATTGGCAAATAGGAATCTAAATAAAGCATCGAGCACCAATCTCACCAGTTGAGCCGTCGTTATCTCAGCCGATCTGGTGGGCAGGCTAGGTGTATCTTACAAGCCTCCAGAACGTCTCGCAAAGACGGTACCATGCAAACTCATGACCATGCAAACCGCCACATGTCTTTGCCACTAGAGAAGCTGAACAGAGCTTGCCTCTACCTGAAGAGCGCATGGAGCTCGCTGAGGCCTTTGCAGCAGGGGAGCTTCGCTCCACTGCTCGGAGCTTAAACGACGTGTAGTCAAATGTAGCAGCGAGCCGGCGTCGAAAAATCTGTTCACACAGCAAGGACGTGCCAGATGGGTCCTAGCTTCTTGTCACTCGATCTCGTCGATCTCAGAAGTCTCGGCTCAGAGATGTGCAGATTATGCCTCGCAGATTGCGAAGTTCATTTTTCATAGGCCTCGACCTGAGACCGATGATGCTCTCTCTGTGTCTAGTAGATGGATCTTGATTTTGGTTCAACTAAAACCCTTTCAAAAAGGAGTGGCGAATGTGGAGAGATTGAATCACTGAAAGCAACAAGGAAAGCGAGGAAAGCGTCGGGTCGCCAGGACGTGATGCGATCAAAAGAGTGGACCGTAGAACTTCTTTTGCATCTCAGCTGCAATTCTCGCTCCGTTCGGTTCGCGATGCCCGAAATGCTCCGTTCGTAGCGTCCTAGTAACGGACCGCAGAACTGTCGGTGCTTTCGATGTGTCGTTTCGACTTCCAAAACCAAAAGGGGGTAGGAAGCTACTAGGAACAAGTGCATCGCTTCTAGTAACAAGTGCCTTACTAGTAGTAACAAGAAGCTACTAGAAACAAGTGACACGCTAGTAGTAACAAGAAGCTAGTAGAAACAAGTGCCTTACTAGTAGTAACAGGTGCCTTACTAGTAGTAACAAGGTTCGCTACTAGGAACAGACCGCCGGTCGAAGCTCGTCTCTGAGGACGGCCTCCATTCGCTGGTCGCTGGCTGCACGTCGGGACCTTAGGGGGGCATCGTTACTAGGAGCTAGAAGCTACTAGTAGCTCCTGGCCTTACTACTAGGAACAAGAAGCTACTAGTAACAAAGGGCATTTCTACTAGGAGCAAGGGCGCTAGTAGTAGCTCCTGGCCTTTAGGTCAAAAGGCTACTCAGTAGAATGTGTCTCCACATGCAGTAATTAGATCTCGATTTTCTGGCAACGTTTCTCACAAAGTGTTGTTTTTCGCAAAGGCCTTCGTTCACTTCGTTCAAAATATGTGTCAATTCAAATATGCAGATTTGCTGAGCTCATAGCTGACCACGAGCAAGCCACATATGTAAGCAACTTCTTCAACCACTCATAGCTGAGGCCCGTCCGATGGTCTTGGGCCTCATTTGTTGCTCGGCACCGATCCACGGTCGCCGAAGACTTTGTGACTTTGCTTTCTCCAGAAATCCAGCCCCGTTCGTAGCGTCCCTGCTCCTAGCAGCGCCAGGAGCCCCGTTCGTAGCGTCAGTGGAGTGATTGTGTATAACTACAGCAAACATCAAGGCATGTTTGGTTTTCCCTTGCTCATGCATGCCTCTGCTTTGCCTGGACAGCATGTAGTTGATACTGATGAGTAGGAGATCGTTGACATCCCGGGCATCTTAGACGATAGTCATCCTGAGGCATAGCCGTCCAGACGCAGCGGCTCTCTTCATGGCGCGGAAGGGAAGTGAAGAGGTGTGTAAAGGATGAAGAGGAACGAAGAAGAGAAGAGAAGAACATTAAGAAGGAATGACTTCATTGCAGGTTTTCAGATGAATGAAGATAAGAATTTCTTGAACTATCGCCAGCCTTTGTAGTAACTTTCTAATCGCATTCTTTCACCCAAGACCCTCTTCCTTACGGATCTGACACCTAACCCTGCCTAAACCCAAGAAACCCAAGACCTGCCTTGCCAGGAAGACCCAGTGACCCCTGTGGCGAAAGTGGATCCTGAGGGAAAGGCCGTCGCGAAGTTGGCCGAGCCAGCCGCAGGGCCTGCGCCTCCCACGGCTCCCGCTGAGCCCGCCTCGGTGGAGAAGAGCAATGAGACCGAAAAGACCGAAAAGACCGAGTCCAAAGAGGAGGCTTCTAGTAACAAGTGCATCGCTTCTAGTAACAAGTGCCTTACTAGTAGTAACAAGAAGCTACTAGTAACAGGGAGCTGGGTGCGTAGTTACCGGTGGAGACAGGTCGGATGGACAGTTTTATGCCCCGTTCGTAGCTTCTTGTTGCTAGTAGCGTCCTTGCTCCTAGTAGTACGGCCAGGAGCCCCTAGTTGTGTTCTTGCTCCTAGTAGTGATGCCCTTTGCTCCTAGTAGCGTTCTTGTTACTAGGAGCTTTGGATGAGTCTCGTTTTGAAACTGAAGACGTCGACAACGTCGGCGTTTGACGCAGGCTCCGTGTGAGCCGATTCCTGGCTCTGATAAGCCGCTCTGGCACAAAACGAGTGCGATCAGGCCTCCCTTATGAAAAAGGAACAAGTCTTTCATGCGACTTAATTAGAGGGATTCCTGCAGCTACATGACCTTGGAGGACTTGTAGGACTTGTACCCTCCGCGCTTTTGATGCCAATCAATTTTCAGATCGCTCAGTCATGGCGAGTGGGTTGGAGGCCATCTAGAAACAAGGACGCTACTAGGGGCTCCTGGCATTCGCTACTAGGAGCAAGGACGCTACTAGGGCCATCGCTCTTAGGTTGGAGGCCATCGCTTGTTGGTTGATTCACCCGAACTTGACGCGAAAGAAGGCAAACCGGCCGTGAAACACGCAGTGAGATCTGTCAGCTGACGACTTTGCTTTGGCTTAGGTGGGGAAGGATGAAATCGAAGCCAAACACAGAACCGAAGGGCAATGCATATTGTTGTGCCCGCGGTTGCAGATACATCGTGGAGAAGGACTGCCGGTTTTGTTTCTAAAGAGCACTTAGGTCCAACAGCCCTGCTGTCACTCATACTGACTGTTCTTCTTTAAGGTCAGAAATTGTGAGGAACATCTTCATGTTCTAGCAGAAAGGAGCAGGTGAGAATTCCCGATTTGGCCCTATTTCCTAGGACGATTATGTTTTGTATCCGCCAGCACAGATTGTGCTACTAAAGCAGGGCTTCAACTCACATACTCACACATCTCCATGTTGATCATTAGATTGGAGGCCATCGCCATCGCTCTTAGGAACAAGAAGCTACTAGGGGCTCCTGGCCTTACTACTAGGAGCAAGCACGCTACTAGGGGCTCCTGGCATCGCTACTAGGAGCATTCTTACTACTAGTAACAAGAAGGCTAGTAGGTTGGAGGCCATCGCTCTTAGGTTGGAGGCCAGACTCTGATCATTGCACTTATGTTGTGTTGGTTGTTGGCCTATGCCAAGCATGACAGGGTCAGTTTCTGAGAGCCAGGACAAATGTGATGAATGCAAGAAAGATCTCCATACTGCCACTAGCCTTCAGCTTCCAACTGATCAAAGTGGTGACAATGTCGTAGCTGAGGTTTTTCCGCCTCAAAAGGATATTGACAAATATCAAGAGAACCGATGCTCAGCTGCAGTGGTGACAACAATGTCGTTGCGCACGGACTTCGGCGGAGCGCACGGACCGAGGAAAGTTCCGAATTCCCACGGGCATCGACAGCTACAGTGGAGTGGTCTCAAAAGGATGCAGCAAGAAGAATGCCGTGATGTGTCATGACGAGGACTCACGACACCCAGACCATCCCAGACACAAACAAGCTTAAGCGTACTTGATGAAGAGGTTGCTGTTTGCCTTGCTTTCTCAAAGTGCTTTCTCAATTGCTACTATAAAGGGCGCTACTAGTAGCAAAGGGCATCGCTACTAGGAGCAAGAACGCTACTAGGAACAATTTCTGCATACTGCGTGACCCCCAGAGTCTGCTTCGTGGACATCGGGCATCGACAGCTTTGTGAGGAAAAGGCGAAGGTTTGCTGCTGCAACCTAGGCAAGGATCGGTTCAAGAGAGACGATGTACCGTACAAGAGACTGATGCGCAACACAGAAAGAGCAACACGCAGATTGGAGTTCAGAGTGTGTGATGATGCAGGCTACGTCTTCGATTTCAAAACCAGGGAATGCGTAGTCGACAATGAGGATGCGGCTAACAAAGAGGACCCCAGCTGAGTCGAATTCAAGAATCTTGAGTTGAGGCAATGGCCTCCAACCTGCTAGCGATGGCCTCCAGCCTAATCCCTTGGCTGCCTTGGCTCGAAAAACTTCAGCCTCTTCATCCCCCTTTCTTGTTGAGCGATCAGTTGCAATTCCTTGTGAGGATCCCATTCCAGGAAGTCAGACCTGGGGATTCACTCACAAGAAAGGTGCTGCAGACAAGCCAGACTCTCAGAAACTGATGCCATGAAATGACTTGGTTTATATTGGTTTCAGACCAAATGAGCAGCAGATATTAACATTAACTCCTTTGCATTGGCATTTGTTGCAAACATTCCTCAAGCCATAGCTTTTACACAGCAATCTTCTTGATCGCTGAAACTGTTGAGGTGCATGAACGACCAGAAAAAATGGTGTTGTCACCGGGGCTGCGTTTATGAGCTGGAGCATGACAAATGTGGCCATTGTGCTGGTTACGCTCCTTGGTCAAACAGCTGACGTCGCATATTCGAGACGGTCGAAGGGATCCGTGCGAATTTCCCTTAGGTCAAGTCTAGTTGAACATCAAGCGTCCAGATAGGTCTGATAGGTCTTGTGATTCGAACATAACTCATGCACACTTGGGCCAAGGTTTAGTAACAAGAAGCTACTAGGTGGTACTACTGGAGGCCATCGCTGTTAGGGTGAAAGCTATTACTATTGTAGTATCCTCTGCCGAATAACCCCTATAGAATGGGGGAGGTTGAGCTCCAAAATGACCTGGCATTTTATAGAGTTTTTTCTAGAATCAAATGTCAACCTACCTGAGACAGATCCACTCTGAGGATCTCTGAGGGGAGAAAATCATATATTGATGGGTCAATAGGTTGATCGCCCTCATTTTATAGAGAATACATTACAATTGAGGACAATAAAAAATCAACCTGTGAGTGTCCAACCCTGTCCTTATAAAATGAATATCAACCTCTATAGACATATCTTGTTTTTGGGAGTGTCATTTTCTGTCCATTTTTTTTAAATAAAATGAATTTCAACCTTGCAATGTTCAATCATGTTTCTATAGAATAAAATGCCAACCTCTTTTGCCATTGCTGCGTAACTTTCCTCTAAAATAATATGTCAGCCTTGATGTTACACCCACTTGTCTTTAGAATGAGGACCACCCCTGGCTGTTTCTATTGGATAATTCAGATTTTGAGCCTACAATTCTGTTACATTAGTGCCTTAAAGGGTTGACTCCCTTTATTCTATCTATAGAGAAACTATGCTGTACACTACAAGGGTTGAAAGCTAGACTCTATAGTGGGGGCATTGTGCTCCCAGAGCCTGGTTCAGTCATTTATCACTATAAAATGGGGTTCTCAACCCCCACCACTTATTCCACAGAGGATATTATAGTAACAAGAAGCTACGAACGTAGCGATGCACTTGCTCTTTTTTTTCCCAGACTGGGACAATTCTGGTGAAACGACATCCAAACGATTCCAGCGACGTTTTTGGAATCGGTTCTTTTCTTCCGTCCCCAAAGGCGGATCCAGCTCCTGCGCCTGCAGAGCAAGTGATTCTGGAGTTTTCTGGTCGTGGCATCTCGGATTCGATGCCCTATTCGAGCGAAAGCGGTGTTAACAGAATGTAGAGCTCACGTCAATCATGCACTAAATATGGAAGCAATAGACTTCACTTCTCACTTCTCACTGACTCATTAGTTCATCCTCTCAGAACCCGCTTTTCTTTAGTGCTTTGCGGACGGAGGCCGATGGCGGATACCCAAGTCGATCGACAAGCCAAGTTGGATGCGTGGGAAGTGCAGCACCAAAGATGCTCAAGCATGTCCAGGCGAAAGCTCTGGGAAGAAGGACCACTGCTGCTGCTTCCAAGGCCGGTGATATTGGACAGAGAGGGGATGGAGATGGATGGAGATGGATGGAGGGTAGAGTAAGAGAATGTAAGAGAGAGCATTTTTCTTGAGGGAGAAGGATGTGCCAAGATATATAGTTGATCATGAAATCATGGATCAGGCAACACCGTGGGTTGTTCAATCACACCCCTGCTTGAAAGATGCACTTATATATATAAATGTGTGATTGAGGGAAGACTTGGCTTCGCCAGGCAAACTCTTCTCCTTTGAGACTCGAACATGCGTCGACCCGCCCAGCCTGCAGAAGGAAGAGGCGCAAGAATATCAGGCGCCGGAAACCGATTGGGCTGAGCGGCCGAAATGTCAGAAGCAACGTAGCTGACGTAAAATTGTTACTAGTAGTAACAAGTGCCACGCTAGTAGTAACAGGTGCCTTACTAGTAGTAACAAGAAAGCTATTCGAATTAACTTTAAATTAACATTGTTACTACTAGCATTGTTACTACTAGCGTGGCACCTGTTACTAGTAGCGATGCACTTGTTTCTAATAGCTTCTTGTTACTACTAGTAAGGCACTTGTTACTACTAGCGATGCACTTAGCGTTAGAGTCTTGAAGTTTTGAAAGAGTTTTGTAGCGTTTTCGAGTGTTTAAGAGCTTTTTCTTTTTCCATCTTCATTACCCATCACATGGTCTGACATGGTGTCACATGGACAAAATTGCTCATTTTGGATATTCTGGATTGGGTGTGGCAGTGCCCAGTGCATCAGGCCATGCAGTCTCAAAACCAAGCGAATGTGTCTTGGCATCGGGTTGAGAGGTTGAGAGAAATGCTAACGTTTGCATAGTTACGCAATCTTCAATGCCACAGATGACTACAGGGTTGGAGATGGTCTAGATTCTTCTGCTTAGTACAGAGACTGCTCTTTGCGCATACCCAAGGCCAAGGAGCAGAGGGTGGAAAATCCTCAACAATTAGATCAAGGCCAGACTGAGTGGACTGACCCACCCACCCATGATCACCCTTTGTCCACATTTCAGAGATGGAAGCAGAGAAGAAAAGTATGGAGGAAAAGTGAATCAAAAGAATCCTAAAGGCAAAGATCAGCAAACTATATTGTGAACTCTTTCCAGCGTGTGACTTCAGGGCCGCCTCCCCCTGGAGCTCCGCCGCCGCCGGCTGCGGGGCCCCCGGGCAACGCGCCGCCGGAGGGAGCTTCCGGCGGGTCCTCCAAAGCGGCTGCGGTGCAGAGCATGGCCACCGTGGCGAAAAGCATGAAGGTGAGGACGCTACTAGGGGCTCCTGGCATCGCTTCTTCCTTCTAGTAACAAGAAGCTACTAGGGGCTCCTAGCCTTACTACTGGAAACAAGAAGCTACTAGGAGCTTTTTCCCGCGCCTCTAACCTGAGAGCGATGGCCTCCAACCTACTAGCGATGGCCTCCAACCTAAGTTCGATGTCCTTCAACCTAAGAGCAATGTCCTTCAACCTAAGAGCGATGATGGCCTCCAACCTGAGAGCGATGGCCTCCAACCTAAGAGCGATGGCCTCCAACCTGAGAGCGATGGCCTCCAACCTAAG
>CAXAMN010026717.1:165428-178243 GCA_963970005.1 Durusdinium trenchii | reverse complement strand
GGTTGAGCCGGCCAACCGGGAAACCGCCGGTTCAACCGGCCAACCGGGAAACCGGGCAACCGCCGGTTGAGCCGGCCAACCGGGAAACCGCCGGTTGAAAACCGGCGAAACAGCGAAGCACAAACCAAACCGTGTTGATTCCATATAGGCTGTTAGCACAACCCCCCCCCCAACATGCACGTAATGAAGGAACTTCGTCACACCTTTCTACGATTTTTGACTCTGGTACTGGGCAACCGCCGGTGTAGCCGGGCAACCGGGAAAGGTGTACGAAGTTAATTACTTCATTACGCGCATGTCGGGGGGGGCGTGCTAACAGTCTACATTGAATCAACACGGTTTGGTTTTTGGAATACTAGCAAAACTTACACCTGCTGAAGGCCTCTTTAAATCTTAAAACACTGGTTTCTGCCATACAGGAATTTGGATGTTAGAGTTAATGTTAGAAGTCACGTTTGTTGCATTGCTACGAGTGTAACATCACTTTTACTTGCTGCATGTCTTTGTCCATCCACTGGTTGAGAACGCATTGTTGAGAACGATCAGCGTGGCACTCTATGGCTTGATCGGGAAAGATTGCACGGTGCAAGATGGACAATATGCGAGAGGACCTCCCTCTTAAGAAGTGTTGTATTCCTTGTGCGCTGTTTCTTTTGGTTGTTCAATCCTATTTATGACTTCTAAAACCAGTCTCACTGAACCGTTAATTTTCTTTCAAGTATCATAAGTGCAAGAAACACACATAGTTCATTAACCGTTCTGAACCGTTCTGAACCGTTCGACGTTTTTGAAAGAATTTACGTTATCTATGAACCGTTCTGAAACGTTCGCTGGATCCTCCAATTTTGGCTGATAACATCTGAACATTCTGCTGAACAATCTGGCTCCCAACACGCATCACAAGCAAGAATGTCATCCGACGACTCTCATAGTCAATTATATAGCACAAGCTCCGCCATGGGTTCTACCAAAAAGCAATCCCATACTGATATGGGCCCCCCCGCACAAATCAAGAGGCTTCATGCAATTGTTTGAGAGCAACGATTGCGGATGACATTTGATGTGTTATGTTCAGTTTCCCCCCACCCCATTTGACACATCCCAACCTATAGGGGAGGCGTGCCACTCATCCAACATGGAGCTGGCGTGCACTAATCCACAACATGAGTTTCAACATGAGCTCCAACATGACTTCCAACATCGAGCTGGACATATGGACATGGGGCAAAACGCACCTCAGACATAGAGGCCTCTAGGTATAAAGCAAAACGGGTCGCTGTCAAGGCTTCCAGTCGGTGTCGGTAGAAGGGCGTATTTTTGTTCGCGGGGTAACCACCAGCGGTTGTGAGGAATTATAGGAGGTCCCTGGTGGCAGGGTGCCACATAGGACCCCTCCACAGAAGGATCCAGCCCATGCCTGGCATGAACCTTAATGAGCCTGACCATCATCAAAGCTTGAGCCCTCTAGTTGTACATGACGGTCAGCGGCGCTCTCAAAAGTGGGTTAACAAAACAATTCTTGATATGCGCCATGAAATCTCTTGCTTGCCACGTCAAGGCCTCGCACTTTTCTTTCAGCACACTCTTGAGATCACAGGCCTTTGACCCATCTCAAACACTTGGCCACGCAATAATGTTCAAGGCCCCTCTGGGCAAAAACCCGAGCGTGGATTCCGCACAGCATGGACTTGACCTCATGAAGTCGTTAGTCAGCTGTGTGCGCACAGCGTGTTGAAGGCAAAACTTCATGCAAAACCTGTGTGCAAAATGAGCCACTCTTCTGATCAAGTCTTCGTCCAACATGCATTGGTAGAACCAGGGGTTCCCCCTGGTTGGGAGGAAATCCAAGATCCTCAGAACGACAGTCATCCAGCTGGCATGAAAGAAAGTTACAAAGTAGAACCGTTGGGGCTGTTCAGGCGCATGTGCTCGAGCGCGTGCATTTTGGGCCGTACTTGGTATAGAAGTTTTCGTTCTTGTAGGGCCCACGAAGCCAAGCCTATGGAGGACATACATGTGCACTGCACACACAAGAGCTCCATCCAAACCAAGGAACCATTGTACGCATCTCTGTACTGGAGATAGACCGTTTCAGCCCTGAGGACATCTGCTTTAGGTGGTACACCAGCTGGATGCTTTGCAAAGATGGCAGACAGCCGCGAAAGAGCCGTGAAACTATCAGCGATCCACCTCCAAAAACACACGAAAGAGATCGAACACTAAATGTAAATTCGTGAGATTCACTGGAAAGTCTGTCACGCGAACCTGTGGACATCTGTTTGGGAAATCTTCGTAGATTTGGTGCGAGAGCTCTGCAGCAAAAAGCACCATAATCCGGCTTGCAGCTTCATTGAGCTTCTTCTGGCCAATGGAAGGGTACGCTGCCGCTTTTTGTAGCAGCGCGCCTTTGGTGAAAAGTGCCGGTCGTGCTCTCGAACTGTGTGGAACGCCTCAAATGGCCAAAAGAAATCCAATCCTGTAAGGCTTTGCGCGGACGGTGCCCAAAAAAACTTTGGGCCCAAGGGTCTGTTAGCGACACACCACTTGGCATAAAGCTAGTAGATCTGCTGAAGCCGCTCGTCCTTCGTCCGCCCTTCAAAAATGGCCGAAGTCTCCGTGTACACCAAAAACGAGCTGGCAATCATGTCAGGGTATATCGCCAGGTCCAATATATGAAGAAGATCTGGATATATATATATATACCTTGGATTGTGAACTATGTTGATCAGATTCAAAAGGGACACCCTGTATAAGACCTGTTGGACGACTAGAAGGCCGAGCGTCGCCAGCAACTGAACCCAGGAATGGTTGTCAGTGGTGTTTGGCCGTTCAACTCCACAAGCGCTCAGTGGTAGTCAGCCTGGGCTTGGTCAAGTTTTTTGGTGGTAGTGGAAATGGAGACCATGATCACTGTGAACCAATTCTATTCTTAGCTTTTCATGTTTACAGACCTGTCTTAAGATGCTGTTTGGCCACGTTTCTCTATACTGCGCTCCTCGGCCCCAATTCGTGTAGAGCAAACCTGGGATGGCCATACATTTCAAAACGGGACCACTTCGTGAAACACCATGGTACCAAATTTCAAACTGCGTATACTTATAATAAGTAACCTTGGTGTGTCTCTCGCTGATCTTCCGGCAGCGCCGCACGGGCTTCGCAGAGGTAGCAACATTCAGTATGTCTGTAGGATCCTCATGACATAACTTGTTTTGAAAACGAACACCGAACAAAATCCGAACGTGTACGAGAGAAACACCCACATGATTAAATCGTCGCTGCAACTCAAACAGGCTCGCTATGAAGTCAGCATCCCCCTGCAACCCATCCAGTACAAAGCAAAAGGGGCCACAAAGCCTTTTACCAGCCATCTCGGAATTCAATGGAGAGCCCCATGGATCATGCGATGGCCATACACCCAATCCTTGGACGCACATGTTGAACAAAAGGAATTTTGCAGCTTAGGGGGTTGACAAAGTATTTCTGACCGCCAGCAAAATGCGGGTGTCAAAAGTCGCACCACTGCAGGACATAATGGAACTGTCAGACCATAGTCCTGAAAATTGCGCAGGCTTGAAGTCGTCACAATTCCTGTTGGAAAAATCTACAATCTTGCTACTGCAAGTCAGGGTCTGCCGGATAAAGATCTAGGTTCATTGCCAGATCGCTATTGTACCTCCAATACCCCTCTAAAGCTAGGCAATCCAGTGAAGATGTAGTGGAACAAACCCCGGCAATGAAGGAAGATGCTGGCCACCAACTCATGGGGTAGGAGCACCTTTATGCAGAGAGTTCCTAGGGGACAAAATCTGTCCTTTATTGATCTTTGGGGTATGCTTTAAAGCCAATCGCATAAAACAGAAGAAGTTGAAGATACAGCTGAAGCGCGTGTTGCATCAACGTGCTGCTCATGGGTTAATGCGGAGTATGGGGTGCAAGTGCGGAACCAGGTGAAGAAGACTTGGCAGTCAATGAGAGAGCAAATGAATGAGGGATTGGGAGAATTGTTGCCTGATGGCACATGCCGCATTCGTGACTTGGTGACTTTCTTCCTGAATGTGAAGAGTTTCCGAAGCCAACAAGGAACCAACATGTTGAGTCTGCAGCAGGTGTTTGACAAACTTTTTGTTTGGCTCATTGGACTTTTGTCAAGGAAGTTGGATGAATTGTTGGTGGGCATTGCGCTAGAAAGACTTGATGCTGGCTTTGTCCCTCCTGCGCGTGTGACCCAAGGGGGGCATGTGAAGGTAGACCCATTGGCAGTTTGGCAATTGGTTCAAGATGCGCGTGCAAAGAAGCATTCATTGAATGAAATTCCCGTTTCAAGGACTGCTCTGAGTCGCAGGCATGGTATTGGCAGGCAGCCTATTTGAATGCCTATCTGAAGATGGCAAAGGTACTGCTGAGGAATGCGATGCAATTGTCTCTTGTGACAGATGCTTCTACACACAGCAATAGAGAAGTTGTTGTGAGTCTGTGTCACGCTGATGATCACTCTATGACTCTATGATGGTTCCAATCACAATATGCAAGCAAGGCCAAATCAATGTCGCCGATGTAGATCTGCCAAGCTTCTCGCAGCTGAGCAACATTGCAGAGAAACAAAGAATTGAAAGAGAAAGTGCATATCACTTCATCAAGGCAATCAGCCATGAACTGGATGTGTTGACTTCTGGCAGAGTCAACATTGCGGGGACACGTTTTCAAGTAGACCTGTCAAGCCAGGTGAACATCGTGTGAGGAGAAGTCAAGAAGGGAGGCTGCAAGTTGGAGATCGCATTGCCAATGCTGAAGGTCACAGTGACAATGCTGAAGGTCACAGTGACAATGATGGAGGTAATCGTGACAACGACATCAATGAACGACATCAATGATGGCTTCATTTATGTCACAGAACATGTAGCTCACATCCGAAAAATTGATGGCTCCTTAGTGCCAGTGTTGCCTATGAACTTGTCATGGCAAATGCAGCAACCAATGCTGACATGCATTGATCAGGGAGGAGTGGGCATGGCTGCCGCTGCTTTTCTGTTAAAAGATCACATGCTGCACACCCAGTGTGACAAGATCCACCGAGTTGTCAGAGACTACAAGCTGGCAATTGGTCATGCTGCAGATGGATTGTTCTTGAAGGCGCAGCTTCACTCTGGCTATGTTTTCTCTATCAACTACAGGCCATTCAACAAAGGCAACATCTTTGAGCGAAAGAAAGATATGATATGGTTGAATCAAAACATGCAACAAGGCAACTTGGGAAGCTGGGAGCAACTTGTCATGGTGATTTGTTGGTCACTGTAATTTATTTGATTTTTGTGCTTTTTGCTGTAAAAAAGCAATGATGTGGACTCCACCTAGGTCGGCAACACTGCAGGAGCATTCCCACTGGCGGTCAAGATCATGACACCTAAGCTTGACACCCCTGTCTTGATGCTGCAAATGTCCACCAGGCCCTTGTGGACCTGGTATACGAGGCAGGTGAAGAAGGTCCAATGGTGTTGCCATTGGAAGGATGGTCATGGATGGGAGAGGAACACCTGCGTGACCTTGCAAAGGTGCTTTGCAGTGAGGAGGTATCAAAGTTCAATTGTGAAAATGATTCCCTGTCGGCGCTCAAGATATTTGAGTTGATTATGCAGTTGCTTGCGGGGCGGACATGGTCATTGGCTGTTCGGCGTGCCCTGCCCCCAGAGCAATATGCTGGAGTGCTCTCTCCTGAGAAGGAAGTTCGCAAGACATCCCTGGAGCTTTTGAGGAAGCATCACGAATGCCTTCTGAAATGGGAGGATGATGTTGCCAGTGATCCAAGTTTGAAGGAAAGTGTTGTTGCTCAGCAGCTCCAAGAAAATGTTTGCTTTGCAGTCAACCGTCCGGCAAGACGTATGATGGATGCATTTGAAAGCATTGACTATGACCACAGGCGACTGCGAGGATATGGCCACAAGACCAGCGTGGTACTGGGGCAGAACCATAAGGAAGCTGGAGAACACTTGCTGCAGACATTGATCCAAACATTCCCTGACAACAAGATAGTTGAAGATGTTCACAATGCCTTGCGATTGGAAGCCAGGGGAAACAAAAATAACAAATTGACGCCTTCAACCATGCAATCGGTTTGTATGAACTCTGGAGTCCTTGAAAGCCGTGGCGTTTCACATCAAGCTGAAGTATCTGAGTCTGAGTTTATTCAGGCACTGGGATCTGTGAAGAGAGTCAAGGAAATGTACTTCTCAAAGGTGCACGTGTTGCCTGAAGAATGTATTTCAATTTGTAGCACGAGGTCATGGAGTGCATTTACAGAGGAGTCATTGGAAACAGGTGCAGCAGCTTGGGCCTGGCTCCAATTTCAGTCTCAGACCCTTTCGGTCTTTGGCAACCTGAAAGCCACCTCAGGAGTCTTCAGCAAAGTGGCCAGAAGGGGCCTGGTGTTTTAGCTGGAGGACACTGTGTCATCGCCGCCACAGTTTTCTTTGGGTCATGCTGACTGGGGTGTGTTGATGTGGCCCCTTGAGTTGTATGATTCTGACGATGAAGTTGAATACTACACTCTGCAATGCGATGTGGAAGCAAAGGCGAAGTGTGAATTTTTGCACGATCCACAGGAGTGGAAGGTGGTGGAAATGGAGCCTGTGTGGCGTTCGAACATGATTTGTCTTCACTGCAATCGATCTTCTTGGGAGAATCTTCTGGATGTTATGCTGAAGGACCGAACGTAACCTGGCAACCTATTTATTCATTCACTTTTTATATTGATTGCATAAATGTATAACTTGGGGCTCTTTTTTTGGATCATGGCAGAAGAAGTTTGGAGCAGCTGGCTGTGCAACTTGGTAACTGGCTTGAAAGAGAGAGACACAATCAAGGAGATCACGAGCAAGTTGGCCTACAAGATCCAATCTTTGTGGACCTGGTCCACCAGGTTTGGTCACGGAAGCAGAACGAAGCAGATCAGCTCAAGAAAGACTTATTCAAGTCTGACCTGGGAAATGATGTTGACCAAGATGTCATGGAATATATTGAAGAAGAGGAAAACCAGAGTTTAATTAGGTGAGAGAAGCTGCCAAGCGCAGAATCAAGGAAACAAACACCATGCTTCATGATCAGATAGTAGAAGCTAGGTCTAAGCATGAACCCAAGAAAAGAAAGCCGGCGCGCTGCAGTGGAAGCGCCTGCTGCTGAGCCATCGCATGCTAGCACAGTGCCTGCTGATCCGCCATCGCAATTGTCTGCTGATCAGCCTTTGCTGGAGGGCACTGAGCCTGCTGCTGATCAGCCTTTACTGGAGGGAATTTTTCTGGAGGGCACTGTGCCTGCTGCTGATCAGCCTTTGCTGGAGGGCACTGTCGTGGTACTGGGGCAGAACCATAAGGAAGCTGGAGAACACTTGCTGCAGACATTGATCCAAACATTCCCTGACAACAAGATAGTTGAAGATGTTCACAATGCCTTGCGATTGGAAGCCAGGGGAAACAAAAATAACAAATTGACGCCTTCAACCATGCAATCGGTTTGCATGAACTCTGGAGTCCTTGAAAGCCGTGGCATTTCACATCAAGCTGAAGTATCTGAGTCTGAGTTTATTCAGGCACTGGGATCTGTGAAGAGAGTCAAGGAAATGTACTTCTCAAAGGCGCACGTGTTGCCTGAAGAATATATTTTCAATTTGTAGCACGAGGTCATGGAGTGCATTTACAGAGGAGTCATTGGAAACAGGCACAGCAGCTTGGGCCTGGCTCCAATTTCAGTCTCAGACCCTTTCGGTCTTTGGCAACCTGAAAGCCACTTCAGGGGTCTTCAGCAAGGTGGCCAGAAGGGGCCTGGTGTTTCAGCTGGAGGACACTGTGTCATCGCGGCCACAGTTTTCTTTGGGTCATGCTGACTGGGGTGTGTTGATGTGGCCCCTTGAGTTGTATGATTCTGATGATGAAGTTGAATACTACACTCTGCAATGCGATGTGGAAGCAAAGGCAAAGTGTGAATTTTTGCACGACCCACAGGAGTGGAAGGTGGTGGACATGGAGCCTGTGTAGCATTCGAACATGATTTGTCTTCAGTGCAATCGATCTTCTTGGGAGAATCTTCTGGATGTTATGCTGAAGGACCGAACGTATGCTGGCAACCTATTTTGTTCATTCACTTTATTTATTGATTGCGTAAATGTATAACTTGCTTGCTGAAGGACCGACCCTATCCTGGCATGTATAACTTGCTCTTTTTTGATTGTCAGGTATAGTGGATCATGGCAGAAGAAGTTGTTGGAGCAGCTGGCTGTGCATGGGGTAACTGGCTTGAAAGAGAGACACAATCAAGGAGATCATGAGCAAGTTGGCCTACAAGATCCAATCTTTGTGGACCTGGTCCACCAGGTTTGGTCACGGAAGCAGAACGAAGCAGATCAGCTCAAGAAAGACTTATTCAAGTCTGACCTGGGAAATGATGTTGACCAAGATGTCATGGAATATATTGATGAAGAAGAAAAGAGTTTAATCAGGTGAGAGAAGCTGCCAAGCGCAGAATCAAGGAAACAAACACCATGCTTCATGATCAGATAGTAGAAGCTCGGGCTAAGCATGAAGTCAAGAAAAGAAAGCCGGCGACAAAGTCAGACAAGAATCAGAAAGGCTCCAAGAAGGGAAAGCCTGCGCCCTTGTCAAAGAAAGAAGAACAGAAAAACAAGAAGCTCAGTGGCACAGAGATTTGCAAACGAGCCAAACGACTTGCAATTGATTGTGACTTGCAAATTGTCGCTGCAGTGGAAGCACCTGCTGCTGAGACGTCGCATGCTAGCACAGTGCCTGCTGATCTGCCATCGCAATTGTCTGCTGATCAGCCTTTGCTGGAGGGCACTGAGCCTGCTGCTGATCAGCCTTTACTGGAGGGAACTTTGCTGGAGGGCACTGTGCCTGCTGCTGATCAGCCTTTGCTGGAGGGCACTGTGCCCTCAGAGTCAGAGGGCAGTGCCTGACCCCAACCAGCTGCTGGGTCAAGGGCCGCCGGCCAAAAAGCAGAAGTTGACTGAAACGAAGTTGATCGGTCATATTGATGATGATACTTCTTTGCGTGAACTTCAAAGACTTGATCTTGAAGAGCCTGATTGGCGTGCTTCGTCATCATCAACTCAAAGACCCGGTCCAAAGCTCATCAGTGAGGCTCCCGAGCTGAAGGAAGCAAGGCGAAAGACTCAGACTGAAGGTTCTGAAGCAACAACAGTGGCCCCCAGCCACCATGGGCCAATTCAACCAAAGAAAGGAGTCACCCAATGGGAGACAGTGAAATGTGATAAATGTGGCAAAGTTGTTGGTCAGTACAAAAAGGATCCAAGCCCTGGTTCCCAAGACAAAGCAACTTGCTATTACAGGGTCCATGCCCACGAGGTTGGAGGTGCCTTGGTTTCACAAGCAAGTTGTCTTTGAGGTACTGACATGTTTATCTTTTTCATTGATTGTCTTATGAATATGGTTTCATGATGAGTTCAGGTGACTGGGCAACACGCGCGCCGTACAAGGGATCATCCTCAAGGGTTGATGAGAAGGGCGCGTTGGATTGGATCTGCAAACACAAGAAATGTGGCTGTAAGTGAAAAAAGGTATGTGCTGAGCTGCTGCACTGTGCTTAAAGATGCGCATTTGGTTTATCATTTTGCAAGGCACATGTTTTGATGGTATTGTGATCTTAACAGTCAAGTTGAGCGTTCAAACTTGTCCTTAGTATGTGTTGAGCTGCTGCACTGATTCGCATTTGATTTTTATTTTTGCAAGGTGTACGTTGCGATGGTAATTTGATCTTAGCAGCCAAGTTGAGCACTCAAACTTGTTCCTGTTTATGATGGAAGTCATGGCAATCATGATGGTGACATTTAGTGTGGCTTTTGCAATCATCATGGTGGTGATTCACTTATTCAATTCCTGTTCCACCAACATCGTTTACAATGAGGTTTATTTGATGAACCGAGTGCTGTTGGCAAAGTGCAGTTGTCTGATGATGATGATGACTCTGACTCTAAAAGCTGCATTTCTTGGAATTCCGATGATTCCGATATGTCGTCATCACATTGGGGCACTGAGTCAAAACCTGGCATTGAAAGAGTCCGGCCCAGACGCCTGTTCTCTCAATTGCGTGAGCTTGAAAAGATTGATAGAGAAGCCTTTCGGGTGTTCTTTGAAGTCAGTGAAGCAGTTACTAATCAGAGTCGAAGCTGAAGGGCACTGTGCCGAACTCTTCATTTGGGTGTCAAATTAGCAGACATGTTTTGTGATGGAGACTGGGCACAAGTTCCATGTCTGCTTTGCTGAATTGATTCTGATTCAGGTTGTTCACAGTTGTTGGGCAAGTTGGCACAAAAAAAGGTTGTTTGCGACCTGTGATAGTCCTTGATAGTTTCAGTCGTGTTTGCTATGATTCCATGTCATGGGACTCAGACGCGCAGCACAGTAAACTGAATAGTGCACCTCGTTCGCGCCAGCCAGGTGAATCATCATGAAGATCAAAAATGGATGACCATGACTTGTTTGATGAGGTTGATGCTGATTGAGCTGAATGTCTTGTCACGTATTGTCAATTTTAACCTAGACTAAAAAGTGTGCCCTACTGCATGTTTGACTGAGTTTGATGTTGTTTGCAAGGGTTGGAATCCCTGCCAGCACAGTGCTCTTCAGCCAAAAACTGTCTAGAATTTGACTAGATTCAATAACTATTATTCAATGCTTGCCAGCACAGTCAAAGCTTGACTACTTTCAACAAATAAATACTGTTCAATGACTAGACTAGTTGCAAAAACCTTACTTTGTCACAACCCCTGCCAGCACAGTGCTCTTCAGCCTAAATTCAAAACTTTCTAAGCAAGTTAGTTCAAGAACGTTCAACGAGGCCAGGAGTGATTTATGGTTAAGGAACCGTGTGTACTTAGTACATTTTTCATTGTTTTTTGTAGGTTGACTTGTTGCTCGGCTCGTCAACTTATCGTATAAGGCTATGTTGAACTTTCATTTTGTCTGCAAGTTCACCGCAACTTCACTCGTGGCTTCACTCGTGGATGTACCCGTGAAAACACTTTTGGTTCACTCATACTTTTACCCCTTGGTGAATTTTGTTCAAAATCAGGTCTAATCACTTTTGAGTCATGTTTACTCTTTTTGAGTAATTGCTAATCATTTTAGATCTTATTTGTGACAATTTTACGCTTAAAACATGATTCAAAAAGATCAAAACAATTTCAAAAATGCAAAATAAGACTCGCCAGACTTGCCCAAAAGCCTCGCCGGTAAGACCGCCCACTTTGATTTGGTGATTCTCGGTTGGCCGATTCAACCGGCAGTTTCCCGGTTGGCCGGTTAAACCGGCGGTTGACATGCATGGTTGATCGGTTCAACCGGCAGGTTTCCGGTTGGCCGGTTCAACAGGCAGTCTCCCGGTTGCCCGGTTGAACCGCCGGTTGAGCCGGCCAACCGGGAAACCGCCGGATGAGCCGGCCAACCGGGAAACCGCCGGTTCAACCGGCCAACCGGATCAACCGCCGGTTGAACCGGCCAACCGGGAAACCGCCGGTTGACCCGGCCAACCGAGAAACCGCCGGCTGAACCGGAGGTTTCCCGGTTGCCCGGTTCAACCGGCCAACCGACCAACCGGGCAACCGGGACAACCGGACACATCCGGTTGAACCGACTCGTCTCGGTTAGTCGGCCGGCCGGATACTCCGATGAGCGCAGTTAGATGCATGTGTGCCCAATTGATTAGCGAAATCCTAGACTGCGTGCCCAATTTTCTTGCGCCCTTTACTTCACATTGGGAGCGCCACAGTGGAAAGATACTTCGCCACCTCAGAGGCTTCGCACTAACATTGAATGAGGGGGCGTGGGGTTGCTAAATGATCCTTGTCGAGTGCGGGCGCACTGGTGGTACAGGATTTTGTTCATCAACCATATGGCGAGATTTGTGGCTGAAATTAGAGTGCTCGGCTACCGTTGGCGTCTCAAAACGTATCATGGTGCTTCTCAGCTGCTTCTCATCAGTTGTAGTTTCTTGTTCCCAGGTCCACATGCAAAAGTAAGTACGAGTTGTACACTGTACTCAGTACGGCATGTGCTTTGATAGTTGTTTTGAGATATATTGACCGAAGGGGGAAACATGTTTACAAAGAAATAACAAATCATAACAAATCTTCCAGGAGCAAGGACGCGACTAGGAGCAAAGGGCATCGCTACTAGGAGCAAGGACGCTACTAATGTTGGATCCTGATTAGTAAAGGGGGGTCCCCCCCCCCTCAAACAAATAGGAGTCCCTCTATAATCTATAATAAATTACCACCAAAACAAATCTGGATTCCTGGTGAGGGATCTTTTGTAATTGATTGTAGTATTCATTATCCTTTTGCTTTGCAGCCTCAGATCTTCAGCTCAAGAGAAGCCCCAAGCTTTCAGCTTCCTCAGCTTCCATGGCTTCCTAAGTAAAGGAAGATTCCATGAGCAATTTTTCCAGTGGAAAAAACTTTTCACAATTGAGGACCCAAAAACAAATTTATTATTGAGGATCAGGTGCCTTCCTGGTCTACCACCTTGAAAATTTGTTTAGGAGCAATGTTTTATAAAGGGTTTAATTGGGGAATTGGTGGTTTTGGTCAGCTGTCAGTTTTGAAGAAACCTAGAGAAAGCTATATCAGCTAATGAATCATAATCATTGGCCTCAGGAGCTAAGTAAAGGGAGATTCCATGTGCATTTTTCCAGTGGAAAAAAACTTTTCACAATAGAGGTCCCAAAAACAAATCTATTATTGAGGAACAGGTGCCTTCCTGGTCTACTACCTTGAAAATTTGTTTAGGAGCAAT
>CAXAMN010026717.1:139682-162944 GCA_963970005.1 Durusdinium trenchii | reverse complement strand
CCTAGTAGCTTCTTGCTACTAGTAGCTTCTTGTTCCTAGTAGTACGGACAGGAGCCCTTCGTAGCGTTCTTGCTGCTAGGCGATGCCCTTTGCTCCTAGTAGCTTCTTGTTCCTGGTAGTACGGCCAGGAGCCCCTAGTAACGTTCTTGCTCCTAGTATCCATGCCCTTTGCTCCTAGTTGCTTCTTGCTACTAGTAGCTTCTTGTTCCTAGTAGTAAGGCCAGGAGCCCCTAGTAGCGTTCCTGCTCCTAGTACCGATGCCCTTTGCTCCTAGTAGCTTCTTGCTACCTTCGTAGCGTTCTTGCTCCTAGTAGCGATGCCCTTTGCTCCTAGTAGCTTCTTGCTACCTTCGTAGCGTTCTTGCTCCTAGTAGCGATGCCCTTTGCTCCTGGTAGCGTTCTTGCTACTAGTAGCTTCTTGTTCCTAGTAGTACCGCCAGGAGCCCCTAGTAGCGTTCTTGCTCCTAGCAGCGATGCCCTTTGCTCCTAGTAGCGGAGGGAGTTTTGAAGGGCCAAGCGGCCAAGATTTAAAAGCGCTCCTGTTGAATAGCTGCAGTGTTCCAAGGCAATGAGTCAATGAGACAGATCAGTGATGTTGCCAAGTGTGCCCAGCCACTACCTTTCTGAAATGAAATTCCCACTCGACGTGACGACGTGTGCTTTCACACTTCTTGCCCTGACCAAGGACAAGGATTGGGGAGATCACAATGGCTACACTGCCCTTTCGGAAGCGGCCATGGCCGGCCACACGGTGGTCGTTGGACAGTTGCTACGGGCAGATGCAGATCCCAACCTGCAGGCTCAGTGGGCTGCTTGTGGCAGTGGTCCACAACGACGGTTTGACACGCCTAATGACAGCATGATTACAATCAACTATATAATATAAATATTTGTATAATTGTGTTATTCATTTTATGACATCATGGACCTTTGAGCACAATCAATCCTAATTGCCCGTTTATCCGTCAACATCGGTATGGACATGTTCAGCTCTTTGTCAAGACACTCTGGGGAGTGAGCGGAATGAATGAGTTGGGCGTTTTCAAGAAGGTCTTCAAAGGCATGCACACAAACCGCATCAACAATGTTCTTTCCGCATAAACAATGTTCTTTCCGCAGCAACAATCTTGTTTTATACACATTTTAAATCTTTCGGATTAATTAAAGGAATAACTTTCCGAACAGTAAAAATCTACAAAAAGTTTACAATGTTCTAAAGAACTTGTCAACATGCATGTCCGAACACTGGCCGAACACTAATATAAAGCTACAAAATTCTCTTTGTATTTATAAATAACAACCGTTTGTCGCCCGAACGCTAACCGAACACTAACATTTTTTGTAAACGTCTTTCCTTGTTTGAGCATTGTAACTTCTAGAAGAAGTTGTAAAAGAAACTTGCAACTTAAAAAAAAGTTGTTGAAAGAAGTTGAAAGTTGTCAAAAGAAGTTGAAAGTTGCCCCCCCAAAAAGTTATGAAATAAAGTTGCCATGGCTGTGTTACGTATAGGCTTATTCCAGGTACAACCATCGCAGACCTTTTGTAAACACTCAAGGAATGAGTGTCTCCAAAGGTCTTACATCGCTTAAGCGTCATGCAATGTCGCACAGGCGGCTGATGGCCGGAGTGCCTTGCACCGTGCAGCCTTCCATGGGTGGATCCCCATCGTGCGCTTGTTGCTGCAGCATGGTGCTGATCCGGAGCTGGGAGACGTCGATGGCCGACGGCCGATGGAGATGACAAAGAAGGAATCGGTGCTTGAGGTGCTCGGAGCCGGTGCTGAAGAGCACAAGGAGATCATCGAACAGAAGCGAAAAGAACGAGCTGAAAATCCCAGAGAGCCAAAGAAGGAGAGCGTCGAAATTCAGTATCCTCCAAAGAGAAATGGACCAGTCACAAGACGATTGGTCCCAGAAAAGAATGGCTCAGATCAGGTGAAGCCAGAAGAGAAGGATGAGAAGTTCTTGGAACTTCATTCCTCCTTGGACATCGTTACACGCCCAGATGACTTTGCCAACGGCCGAGGTGACCGGGCTGGTTATCGCGAAGAACCAGGGGTTCGCTTGCAACAAGGCAGCCTCATTGTCGAAACCTCCGATGGGCTTTTCGCCAGTGATGAGGTGGACCAAAAGCATCTCGAAGACATCCATCATCAATCTTCATTTGGCTGGGGGAAGGAGGTAGGAGAGAGGCAACTCTCAGCATTTCTTGGACATGTTTTTGGACGTCATGCGAGGCTTCCATCGGCTTTCCTCCAAATCGCCCACGTGCACATTTTTTGACAATTCCGAATCCGCACCCTGTGAAGATTGAACGCATCTATTTTTTGTCCACTGACAGGACCCACAGGACCCAGCTCAATTTATTTTGGACAAAGGGCTTTGACAAGTTCTTTGTTGTATGTTGATGGTTTTTTAATCTCTGAGTGTGACTCATTATCAGTCACATCGACTGCTCCTAGGTCAGGACCCAGCCCTGAAGAACAAGCTGAAGCCTGGCTTCAAGACGTTGGCGATCTTTTTGTGGCACCCAACCTGGAGGCCGTGATGAAAGCCAAATCTGAGGCACAGGAGTCCTTCAACGCCGGCCATGTGAGTCACTTGGATCAAATACTCACCTATCAGCACGATGCAAGGGCACAAGCTCACATCCAACATGGATGGACATGTTCTTGAACAAGCCTCATTCAAAGCAAAAATGGGCCATGGATAAATTAGGCCATCGCTACTAGGATGGAGGCCATCGCTATTAGGTAGTTTAGTCTTCATTGTTTTCTGACTCTCCACGAGGCAATGCCCGGAAGGTCACTAGTGCCGCCATCCGGACCTGTGCCATGATGCTGGCAGAGGACAGGACATGTAATTAGCTGCATTTACTGCAGTTCGTCATTTAGCTGTATTCGTTTTTGGCCGATGGAGGATGACCTATCGGCTCTGGAGCACAAAGCATCAAGTCCACTCGCAGACCTGAAGAATTTGCCCCTGGGCGTGGGTCGTCGGCCATGAAAGGACCTGGTCGGCATTTTTGGAAGCGAAGTGGGTCTCGGACCTGGTCGGTTGAGTTCCCAAGAAGGATAAAGTCGTGTTGGCTTTACTAATGTGTTTGTGTTCTTATGACGAAGTCGTCATAGGTGCAAGAACCAAGACAGAGAGAACTGGAGAGAGGTAGTGGGAGGCCATCGCTCTTTGGGTTGGAGGCCATTGCCCTTCAACCCAATAGCGATGGCCTCCAACCTGCTTGTGATGGCCTCCAACCTGCTAGCAATTTGGCCGTTGTAGTTGCACCAGGTAGTGCAAGGTAGTTGAGGCCAAGACCTAAATCATGGAGGCTAGTCACTAGGAGATTGACGGGACGGTAGCGGAAGCCGGGTGCCAAGGTTTGGCGTACTGCACTCCAATCGCAGCCTGCTGCTGACACATCAGATCCAGGCAAATGACGAGGAAGTTTTAAAGTTTGGTACCCATGCGGCTTGGACATTGGTTGTGAAGGATGCTTGTCCTTTCCAGCATTGGTTTGGTGGTTTGATTGTTTGATATTGTTTGCCCTGCCCACGTCAATGTAGTTGAGTTGCAGACTTGAAGACCATTACGGCCAGGTTCCCCCAATAGAATGTCACAACGCTTTTCTCGTGATCGTCACTTCCTGGTGTAGTGAATGCGCAGCTGAGGATACCGACACAGCTTTACGCCAAAACCCTTCAAACTTCAAGGTGCCGATGATTGCTACGGTTGAAATTCTTCAGCGAGAGTGCCCCAAGCGCCAAGACAAAGGGTGGACACAGTACATTCACATCTCATTCTTTGTGAAATCCATCTCCAGATGTTTCATTCCAAATCCACAGCCTTTCAAGGCCAGTCTTAGAGGTATTGTGTCAAACCGAGTCAATCCCCCCAGCCTTCAAAAGTTTTGTTTTTGGAGTTCAGATCTTCATCGACAGACGAAGCACGAAGTGTTGCAGGCCAGCTTCCGACGGGCCAAAGCCCTCTTCGAGCTGGGTGACTTGGAGCAGGCGATGGCCGACGTGACGAAAGTGGTGCCTTGGAGGGCAACGCGCCCGGTTCGACCTAGTTCCTCCCTCAAAGCATTTGGACTCCGGGGATTTTGATGGATTTTGTAGGAGGGGTCAGACGGCAGCTGGAGCTCCAAACTCACTTCTTACAGATTAGATAGCGTTGGATAGTTGGACATGGGGGACTTTTGAGGCAGCTGAACGACGCTGCCAACGTCCTGTTTCGCCCTCTCAGAGCGCTCACCCGAGCCATTCAGGTGGACCATTACGCTCGGAACACTCAAGTCTCCAACCCGGAAGCGGTGGCGCTGCGCGCGGCGATTCAGCTTGAGCTCAAAAAGGAACGCGCCAAATGGGGTGAGAAAGGCGGCCCACGATGGAACCGGGCCGCAAAAGAGTGTGAGCCACTCATCTCTGAAGTGGGTCCTGAATATGCTGCGTGAAGTGGAGAACTTGGTGAAGCCCCGTCAGCACGGCGGTGGCTTCTGGCTTGCGGCCCTGTCAACTGAGCTCTAGACTGATGCCTCCCACGTTTTTGCGATTTTCGCTGCATGCGGCCGGGGGCAAGATTCGCCCCCAGGCAGTTTCACTTTGCAAGAAATCTGCATGTGCATCCAGCATGAGTCGATCAAACTCACGCAGAAGCAAGAGACCAAGGTGACCAATCAGCAAAGATTAAAGGTGTGGAGAGCTGGGATGTCGGGGAGGTAAGGCGTTCTGTTGACGCGACAATCCAATATCGCATGCATTCTGAACTGCGTCCTTTATATAGGTGGCTCAAGGGCATCAATGGCTGAGGGAGACCTTGCTCAAGCAGCTTGCTTATTGAGTCCTCCCGTGTGAGATTCTCCAGAAAAGCTACACTGACAGTGGTGAGAGCAGCAGCTCGGAAACGTTCACAACTGGAACAGCAATGCTTCATTCTCAACTTAGCATGATGGTGAAGACATGCTAGGAAAATTTGTCTTGAGCCTTTGCACGGCCAACTTAAATATCACTTTAAGCCAGATTGGCCTTCTGATGACTGTACAAGCATAGTGAGGCCCGCAGATGGCTGCGTTTCCTGTGACATGATGAGTCATGGCAGGGTCTGGCCTTTTTAACCGTGTTGCTGCCTCAGTTCTGTTTGTTACATCCGGGTGCCTTTTGTTTGCTGGATGTCATGTGCTGTAGGAGAAGAACGCAGAGAGAGACGAAACACATCTGTCCTGGTGGAGAATAAGTATCGGGCCTCACCTGCAACTGCGTTGACGCACAGGTCGCGATCCCTGGCCCCTTCGAGGAAAAGCCGGTGAGAGAATGGGCAGGTCCGGCGGAGGGCGATTGAATGAGTTGAGCCACTGGACTCTGCGAAGTAAACAGTAGCAGTCGCTTTACATCCACCACATCCACAACATTCTACAGACAGCGAGGAATCCGATGAATCGTGTGGGAATCTAGGTATTTAGGTTATCTTTCATTGGTTCTTCTTGGCTTTTGCCATGCTGACTCCGCTGCTGCCCCCCGTCATAACATAACCTCCAAGAAGCCATCAAGGCAGATGTCACCAACATTAGGAGCAAGGACGCTACTAGGGGCTCCTGGCCTCGCTACTAGGAGCAAAGGACGCCCATTGGGCCCAGTTAGCGGGATGCCACATAAATCTGAGAGCTATGGTGCTGATGTCATTGTGTCAGGTTGGCAAGAAGCTGATGCCAAGAAGGACAACGACAAGGTCATTCATCAGACTCAGGTTTCTCGGCCTTTTAGTTGTGGCCTATCGGCAGCCTATCAGAGACTTCACTAGATCAGAGATCTTGACTAGTGGGCAACAGCAAACCACTTCATTGCGCTGCGAGGTTGAGGCTCCACCAGATGTACCAAGGTCTGCGGATCAGATCAACATGAAGTGAGCAGACGGCAGCCACTTCTTGTCTTAGACTTGCAGAGGTATATGAGGAAAAGAAATGAAACGTCAAATGGAACATCATGAAACGTCAGATTCATCAATTGTGATGCTCTTTTCGAGAAAAACACCGTGGCCCTGGTTCCGGAGGATCGCTTCGCCCAACCAGCCGGATACGGCGGGCCGACTGCTGGGGCACGAGCGCAGGCGCGGTCAGCCTCGGCGCGGCTCGGCGGGGCGTTCGTTCAAAATGCCGAAGGCTCCGAAGGCTTTGCTTGTTGGCACTGAGCAAGGTGAGACAACTGGGGCACCGGGTATAGACCACAATTGTTGGTGGCATCGGATCCTCTCTCTCCACCTAATTACCTAATTAATATGAGGCTACACCCGGAACGATAACGAATAGAGCTAAGAGATGCTAAGACTAGCCAATGAGTCCCTACAAGTGTCCTCCCAGCTACAGAGCCCATCCAATATCATCCAATGCAAATCGGCTATTTATACCTTGGGTCCATCGAATCTAATTCATTTGCCCAGAAGGGCTCCCGGATGCTTCCAGTTTCCCGGATGCTTCCAGCCCTTGTTGAACTGAGACGTCTTGGGATTATGAACACCTCAACACGCTACATGAGCATTGACCCATGGCTGTCAACGCATGCACTTTGGTCTTCCTTCCTCTCCTTCCTTGGTCAGGGTCTCCATCTTGTCGGTAGAGGTGGCCGGGGCTCGCATGAGTGTTGGGCGGCTCAGACTGAGTGATGCCCAAGTTGGGAGTGTTTGGGTCTTCTTCATTCGTGTTTTAGCTTTGTACTGCAAATTCTTCAACCACTTGCTCCAGGCGTGCAATGGCATTTTCAGATATGATGGCTTACATCAACAAAAGCCGCTCTTCAAAGCAGACAGCGGCGCCATCATTTACTTCAACAGGCGGGAGATGAGTTGCGTTGGGTGAGGGTTCAAGTGAGCCAAAAGCAACAATGGCGGCAGAGTAAAGCGAATCTCTGTCAAGCTGCCAGCTGATGATACCAAGTCCGTGTGTTACTCTCTCTCTCTCTCTTTTAGATCTAGGCTTCCTAGAGGTTGCCTTCGGGAGCCCATTCTTAAACCCAAGTGAGCTGGACCGCCCATTCTGCGCAACTGAGCTTCAGGTTTTGGAAGATGAATGCTGTCTTCAAGACGAGCTCGTGGATGCCCTCGACTCAGACGCATTGTATCACAAGTTTGGACCATTGTTGAACAGAAAAACGCGCACGCACCTCTTCAAATACCCAATTTGGCTTCCTTCCCTTCGGAGTTTCCTCCAAGAGAGACACGCAGACAGGGAGGCTGTTGGTCCTGGAATGTAAGCATGCACATGCAGCATCGGCATGAAAGAATTTTGGATGAAGACAGGCTCATTCGAGTCCTCCGATTTTCAAGATTCTAACTAACAATCTACAGTCGTTTCATCGATCGGTTGATGTCAGGTACAGTCATGAGAGCAAGGAGAGCTTGCCTCCGGAAGGGGACTGGACGCTCCAAGGGTTTGTGCCTCAAGTTGTAACATAACGAGAGGAATTGAAGGAATGTAAATGTGTGAGCAGCAGCAGCGTTGCCTAACGAGCTAGTCAAGGAAAGCAACAAGCCATTCATGCAGCATTGATTTTGGAAGATACTTTTCAGGGCCACCGTTTGTTAAAATCTCCTACTATTGGTTTACGCTATTGCCACGTTGAAAACATCAAGATGTTTACTGGCACAGTTGAGCCAAGGTCATTGGAGAGCAGCACCGGCGGCGCCGAAGCCCTCAGATTTGCGTCAGAAGCGCGGACGAGGAATCCAACCGAATCCCATCTTAAACTTAATTACTAATAGCTTCTTGTTACTACTAGTAAGGCACTTGTTAATAATTATGCACTTGTTCCTAGTAGCGAACATGGTGTCCAAGCCGTCGCTATTGTCAGCTGTCAGGTGAAGTGTGCTAGGTGGAGGCCATTGCGGTTGCAGACAGGTCCGGGACTTGATGGCTGAGGTTCCTGTGGTGAAGCTGTTGGACGAGCCCTACAAGAGTTTGGGTCCACAAGGTCAGAACTCCCGTTGAGTCGGTCGGAAAACAGACGCAGCCGGCATCGAAGCCAATTCGGGGAAGGCGAACTTCGAGTCTATGACTGGGGAAGGTTGCGAAACCAGTTCGCGAAGCTCGCGGTGTTTGCGCGAAGCCTCGCGAAGAAGCCTCGCGAAGCCATCCTTCCCACACATTCTGACCCTGCGAAACCCTCAGTGTAGGCAACCTAGCAGTGTATAGGCAGTTTACCTTTTGAACAAGCACAGCTCAGATGGGGACTGACTGCGCTAGGTTCTGGAATGCTTAATTGGAAAATGCCTTTTCATGCACTGACCAAGCCCTACGGCGCCACCGCTATTGGACCGCTTCAGGAGCATCCCTCCGCTTGCAGGGCGGTCGCACGGTCGGGTGCGTCCAGTTCGTTGGGAATTGTCAGCCTGGTGGTAGCGCCCCTGTGTGGCGGTCACACTTACATGAAAAGGCCAGTAGTTTAGAGGAACATGGAATTGGGAAGAGTTTTCTACGCAGTTTTGTTACAAGGCTTGTCTACCGACTTCCGACTTGCCTTCTTGAGTGCAACTTGGGTTGTGGTTCCTGATTCGTTGAAGGTTTCATGGCGGCCTGGCTCCTGACTCCTGATTGAACTCTGTATGTTTGGGCTCAAGAAGTCTAGCGTCATCCTCATGTAGTATTGGTCGCAGCCTACATCCGGGAGACAATACTAAAGCAGTAGGGCACCTTGCTAGCATGGCTCGATCTACACATGCAGATGCATCCAACTCTCAAAGACAGATCGGGAATCGGGCATGTCAACTTTAAGTAACAAAGCACATTTTTCAAGGCGTGCTTGGCAATGACGGCTGGATTTTGAAACCCTTTAAGGTTGGAGGCCATTGCTATTAGGTTGGATCGTTATTAGGTTCCTTGAACGTCTTTTTCTTAAACTCTTTGTGTTTGAACGCAACGCTTCCATAAGGACTCCTGAACCCGGCATTTTGGCCACATTCGGGGCACCCTCGTGGCGCCGACCCTCAGCCCTTCCCTCCACCAAAAGCCTGTGCATTTCAGGTCGGTTAATTGCAAGCGAGGATGTTGGTGCACTGGTCAGATGCCGAAGCAGACTTGGGGGTGATTGGATAGATAATGATAGATACTGACATGACATAGGAGAAGTAGTAGGTGGCGCCGGCAGCAGCAGCAGGAGCAGGAGAAGTAGCAGTAATATCAATAGCAGTGGTAGCAGTGGCGGTGGCAGTCGCAGTTGTGGGGTAGACTTGGAAGTATACTCCGGTGGACACAGGCAACAGGTCTCAGAACCTACCAACCAACCACCAGCATGGCAGGCCATTTGCATGGCATGTGCCGAAAATGTAGTTCACTTCGACAGCGACAGCACCTCAGTACCTCCAAGACGTGTTAGGGTTGAAGGGGCTTCTGAATGTCCAGACCAATCATCAATCAGGACAATGAAGACATTGGTCGTTTGCCCTGTGAATTTCCTTGTTACAAGGCTTGCGTCAAGGTACGGCTCGCGAAAGAACAGCGATGCGTCTTGTGCAATGAGACCTGCCATTTGGATTGCTTACAGTGTAGACCTTGCAGTGAGCAGTGATGGCAAGACCTACTCCTGCTCAGTTGACAATAGCAATTCAGTTTTGCCGTGCGCACTAGTGCGCCCTGATGACGCGTTCGGCACGAAAAAGAGTGCTGATTGGATGAATATTGGATGGCTTGTTCTAGGAGGCTGATTCAGACCTGGGAAGGGTAAGGTTTTCTTGGGGCCTTCAGGTTTGTGTAACCGGTTCAAGTCCCTAGGTTCTCAAGCGCGAGGAGAACAAGAGCTGGCGGTGGATACTGGGCTGCGCTTGGCATGCGCCTTGTGGTTTCTAAAGCGATTGTAACATCGCCAAGTCCAGCCACATTATGAAAGGCGAGCTTCAAACCCAAGAGAATCAATCATACGGCCAACCATTGCCAAACAAAAACGTATATTAATATGTATATTTATATATTGTTGCCTCCTGCTTTCAGAGCTGTGCCCTTTAAGTAGGGGAGCTATGGCGGTTCAAGATATCGCGACACACTGGGATTTTCTGCGGCAATTCCCAAAATCATCAACGGTTTTTTTACATATGGTTTACATAGGTCATTTTTTGTGCAGTCAACCGTTTCAACAATTTTTATCAGATGCGCTTCGCGAAATCGTGTATAGACAGAGCGGGATGCCACGAGCCTTTCCTGTGTGAAGAAGGCTGGTAGCGGTTGGTGGTCGTTGCGCCAAGGATTGAGGTGCCGATCTATTCTGATATCGAAGCAGAGGATCTGAAAATGAGCCATGCTTGAGGGAAAAGATCCCAAAAACGTCATGAGATGGACCGTTTCCAGTTTTGTGGGTTTGGTGTCCCACCGTGCTCACTGGCAGCAAGGCCAAAAACAGGGTTCTTCTCACTTCAGTTGCACATATTCCAAGAGCCCCAAAGAGAAGTGCTGCAGCTGAACTTGCAGGAGCCAGTGGAGTCCTTAGAAGCCTTGTGCGCCAGAAACTCAGAGACAAACCCTTAGCCGTGCTTGATGATAGAGACGCTTAGCAGACACTGTCACCTTGGAGTGACGGAGAGAATGATTTATTGGACATTCTTTGGGGGTGATTAAATCTTCAAAGAGACGAGGTGTGCCATTTAACTTATTTGTTTCTCTTCTCCTCGCTTGGCATACCTCAAGCACAAGAGCCATTGCCACACTCCAATCCCTCCCGAACCAAGGCTGTTTTCCTTGCTCACGGCTTTCATTTCCCAACATGTTCTGAGATCTGACTTGAGGCTCGCCTAGCACAAGAGGAAGCAGAGGAGCAAGAACTGTCGCCTGACGGCAGTGGGTTGTGGCAAAGGTGGCCGAGGTGTCTCAATTATTTTTGGTGTTCTGCATGTCTTGAAGTCCGTTTGTCCTTGCCTCGCACAGGAACTTCGGCCTTTTTGCCTCTGTTCATGACGAACCAGCGCCTAGCGCTTCTCGTGCACCAGATGGCTACTACAGTTTGATGCTTGATGAGCGGCGAAAGCAATAGAAGATGAACTTCAAGATGTCTTTAGCAGAAGGAAGTAACAAAGAAGACATTGGGTTGGAGGCCTTTTGCCGTGCCATCTGGATCGGGACCCAACGGCTGAGGCTTTGACATGATCCGGCAGATGGGCCAAGGCCAACAGCTTGTTATCACATCTTGAGTCAAGACCACTGAAGAGTCTTGCTTTGTCAATGCATCGACGCCACTCAGCTCGCGCCAGAACTGATGTCCCAGACCCCAGCATCGAATGCGGGCGCAGCCAAAGGTTCCTGGCAAGCACAGAGGGAGATCCACGGTGTAGGGACGGGCGCAGATGAATGTCATGTAGCGTCCTTGTTACTACTAGTAAGGCACTTGTTACTAGAAGCGATGCACTTGTTCCTAGTAGCTTCTTGTTCCTACTAGTAAGGCACTTGTTACTGCGATGCACTTGTTCCTAGTAGCTTCTTGTTACTACTAGTAAGGCACTTGTTACTGCGATGCACTTGTTCCTAGTAGCGTCCTTGTTACTACTAGTAAGGCACTTGTTACTAGAAGCGAGGCACTTGTTCCTAGTAGCTTCTTGTTACTAGATGATCTTTCATTGTCCAACAAAACGGACTTAAGGGTTCCCATTCGATGGCCGGTGAATGCGCATGTTTCTTGCAAAAGAAGTTCTTTACTCGTCGCATATGGGACCATATTTCATTTGGGCAAGTTCCCTTGTGTTTTTGGATATGGTCCGACCCAATGCTCAAACAAATGATATATCAGAATGTTACGATCCGCGCGTATGTTCATTCATGAGAGTTCTTTGTTGGGGGGGCCCACTTGCTTGCGCTGCAACATTTTGGAATGAGTTGTGTGAACATCCTTGACACAAGACATCCTCTTCAAACGATGCTCCCTTTCTTTGAGCACATCATGCCCGCGGTGCACCAGCCCCAATGCTATGCCCTGTCTTGGAGCCGTCTGCCAATCGGCTTAGGCGATTCTCAGAAAGAGTTGCTTGGCGGAAGCTTTGCACAGCACACCTGTTGCAATGTGTTTTTTATTTTCCGGTGCATTCATTTCCTTTAGAATAGCTGCATGCTGAAACTGACGGCCGCAAGCTTCTTGGAAAGTCAACGAAAAGCCCTTGGTCAATCACCTTTAGACACCTGGTGCCATCTGTACAGACGATCCGATTTCCGCGTGTACAGACGATCCCCTGCCCGTGTACTGGTACCTGGTGTAGGATGCTTCCTGTCTCCATACAGAGACGGATGGAATGAATATGGATGAATCATATCTCATATGGATAGTAAGAAGACCTCCACAGATGCATTGGCTCTTTGACAGCCAGGCTGGGCCCGCCATGGCCATTAGAGACGCCGGGCCTGAGTTTAGGTGAACGCTTGCGGCGTTCGAGTGCGTGACGCTCAGCATTCTAGGGTACAGGCAGCCAGATCAATAGTGGCACAGAAACGGGCAGAAGGAAGTAAGAAAGAAAAAACTGGATTGGAGGCCATCGCTCTTAGGTTGGAGGTCATCGCTATTAGGGGGAGACCATTGCAATTAGGTTGGAGGCCATTCCTAGTTGTAACTCAACATAAGATTGCTTTTTAGAATATTCTGAGGTCGAATCACGGCGAGGAGACTCGGGCAACTTATTGCGAGCCAGGCTCTCGGTGAAAGGCATGGTTGAAGTTATATACTGAAGTGCGACCGATCAGTGGGCGATCGAGAAGACTTCAGGCTCGTCTCCACTTCGGCTAAGATGAGCCGCAGATGAGCTCCGCAAAAAGGGCCCAAGGGGCATCAGAAGTGCCATGAAGTACGGTGCATGCACTGCATTTTGCCAGTGCAGTGAAGTGGGTGTTGCTGGAATGGGTTGGTCTAGGCCTAATCTGCTTGGGCCGCCGCTGCCTTCAGATCTCCCGCGGCAACTGCCAAGTGTTATGCAGCTGTGCCGCTCGAAGTAGGGGGCTTTCAACTTAAGGGTGCGGTTTCTTATTAAGCTATTCGTGGCCTGTGCTGCTTTAGCTACCCGCTACCCGGTACTGCTAAGAACGAATGGTTCGGGGCACTCCCATTCTCATTTCCTTCACACATGAGGACTTATAGCGATGGCGGAGCAAGGGGAGTCTTCAGGACATTGTGTCGCTAATTCTGTGCTGGAGTGGACAACGATCAGTGGGTCTGGGTAGTTTTCCCACCCTCGGCTGGTCAAGGGAAGGATGCTACTAGGGGCCCCTGGCCTTACTACTAGGAGCAAGGAAGCTTGTCAGCCACGAATCACATGCAGCATTTCAAGCCATGGCGATGTGGCACACGCGGATTCGCGGTGTTGTCCTACTCTTGGGCAGGCCATCGAACGATTCATGGGAAGTGTCTAGCCATTTTCATCCGCCCAAAGCCAGCTCTCTGCAATTTCAATATGCTCATCATGGGAGATCATGATTTGACCAAGGGCATCCTTGTTGCTAGTAGCTTCTTGCTACTAGTAACTAAGGATATCACTGATATCACGAGTTTCTGACCGTGCGCTGAATGCCATTTTGTGGCTTCAGCCAGACTGGTTTGTGGTTCCGTCGCTGTGAGGTGGCCAGCGGCCAGAGGAAGCCCAGAAGGTTTGCGTCGGGCGACCCGGGCAACAGCGTAAGAGCCTGTTGGTCAAGAACGCGAGAAGAACAAACAAACATGGAGCAAGAACAAACAAACATGGAGTCAGAAGAAGAAGAAGAAGAAGAAGAAGAAGAAGAAGAAGAAGAAGAAGAAGAGGAGAGCGTCTTATCTTGAACCAGCCCTAGCCGCTAAAACCGGAAAGCATGTCTTCAACGGAAGTGGAAGGCATTTTGAGGAAGGGATAGGCATAGGCCCAGGCACGCGTAAGCGAGAAGGCGACAGGACGGAAAGCGACCTGCCTTGATCCAAAAGGGAGTGAGTTCTTGCGAGTTCGGTGAGTCTCCAGCGGTGTATTTCTACTCTAACCTTTTGTGGCATTGCAACCGGCCGAAGTGGGGCCCCAGTAGGGCTCTTGGAAAAGAAAAGCAAGAAAGGCAGGTCTAATATAATTTGCTACAAGGTGGCGGCCATTGCCATTAGACACAAGAAGCTACTAGGGGCTCCTGGCATCGCTACCAGGAGCATGGACGCTATTAGTAGCTACTTGCTCCTAGTAGTACGGCCAGGAGCCCCTGGTAGCGTCCTTGTTGCTACTAGTAAGGCACTTGTTACTAGAAGCGATGTTACTAGGAATAAAGATGTCTTCGTAATTAGAGTGGCGATCATCGGTGATCAGAAGAATATCCTCTTCCATTCCGCTCAAGAATGTCCCCATATCCTCTTAAATACAAAACCACTGGATGTTCTTTTCCAATCCACCTGATGAGCTGCTCATTAGACTACTAAAGACATCTTAGCCACAATGTAGCTGCTACATAAGCTGATGAGAAGCCTTCTGGCTTACCTGGTGCATGGCTTCTCTTAGCTACATAAGCTTGCCGCGACGACCTTTTTTTGACCTCCTACCTCTACCCCACTCCCCTTGGCTTCGCGGCCTACTTTCCACCCTCCGCGATTTTTTTGAAAATGAAGCTCAGGTAATGATGCATGGAATCTTGGGGTCCAAATCGATCCTCGGCAGAGAAACACGACATGAGGATCGGGTTACAAAGGCCATGAGAGCTGTCAGACAGCTTTCAAACAGCCGTCAGACATATAGGTCGAATATGGGAGAGACATTTTGCATGACATTGACAAGGAGGAGGCATTTAACACTGACGTGGTCTTTTTCTCTTTGTGCCAATGGTTGATGAGAAATGATGCGGCTTAGCAACGTCAGAGCGTTTGGCTGCAGCGTCTTGGCATGGCTGAGGAATTGGAACACACCCTCGAGACACTTGCTAAAAAGCATTGGTCCACAGGCAGGATCGAATCCACGGATGATCAGCACAGTGGGACAACTTATAGGCCAATGAGTCTAATGAGGCTATAAAGTGGCAGAAGGTTCGATTAGAAACAAAGAAAAGAGAACAGGCAGAATCTGTGGGTTCAGCTGTTGTGGTTTCCTTCAGTTGCCTTCCTTCGTGAGGGCTCAGCCAGTCTGACATGTTCGTTGTTGCTCATGTTAGTCGTGAGGGCTGGCGGATTTTACAGCTGGACCACCGTGCACATGGACGATCTCCGGCAGGCCTTCGCTCTCAGTTTTTCGATCTTTTTTTAAACGCATAATTTTTTTGATGATGTTGAAGTTGTGAAATGTCAATAGCAGTGGAGCGACAAGCACATTATATATTTGTACAGAATAGTACAGCGTGAACTGCCAACATTTGGCTCAAGACACCCATAGGGAGAGCACTAAAACAAGCGCGCGGCTGCCTCATTGGATGGGTATAAGGATAGTCACTGTATACTTCCAGTTGAAGTGATTAATATCCACACGCAGGTTATCAGCCGGGCTTGTGATCGGCTTCTTCTTCTTCTTCTTCACCAAACTTCACAACCAAAGTTTCAAGGAAGGAAGAATCCAAGGCAAATGTACCATCATGGCCCAAAGTCCCAAAGTCAACGACCTGGGACTATGGAAAGCAAACTTGATTCAGGCAATCGTTATCGCTGCTAATGGTTCTGATCAACAACCATGGATCGATTGGATCAAAGAAGTGATTGACGACCCGGATCCTGACAAGTTGATGGATTCTGGTGATCGAAGGCTTCACTCTATCGATGCGAAGTTGGGCCTAGCACTGACTAAGGTAGTCGCTGACTCCAAAGAAGAGGAAGACAAACCGCTATGAAATTGAGGACCCGTATCAACGCGAAGGGAGGAGCTTCAACAGATATCAAAGGAAGAGAGATCCTAGTGCTGATACTTCTCAACTTCAAGACGACGTCCAACGTTGAGGTACTATACACTTCTATGCATTTGTATCAGTATCAGTTTGAATACCAGGGAGATAGGAACCTATCATGCCGTCAGGTATCTCGAGTGATGAGACGCTTCGTGACTTGCTATGGAGGAAGATTAGGAATTCCAAGCTGATGTTCCATGACATACACATGTACAACAGCCTCAACGAAGGAGATCCCGAGAAAACGTATCAAACTCTCCGGGCCATGATTCGAAGACACATTGAAAGGCAAACTGAAGACAAGATGCTCCTTGAGAAGGAGAAAGCTGTCAAGAATGTAGCCAATATCTTCCAAAGTCTCAAGCCTAGCGGTCCAGCACCCAAGCAAAAGCTACACCTGCACCCAATGATCCAAAGAAGCCTAAACCAAAACCATCAGGCGCAACGGGAGAGACGGAAGAGGCGGCCCCTGTCAAACCGACCCCCAATCCTAAGAGACATCCAGAAGTCAAAGGGAAAGGAAAAGGAGATGGCGAAGACAGAGGAAGAAGTATAAGTGTAGATAAGAAGAAGATCACATGTAAATTCTTTGTCCACTCAAGGGAAAGGGTTTCCATACAGTCACAAGAAACCGAGGGCAACAAGTTGATTGGAACAGACATAGCTGGAATACCTATGGAACAACGTTCTACGATGAGGATTGGGCCAATACTCGTGTCAGGGATGATCGTCGAGGTTGGGACGACTGGGAACGTGACCACGGAGCGAGACGAGAAGATGAAGAAGAAGATACCGGACGTCAGCGCACTGCGTATGAACCTCTGTCAAACAAGGTCAGCGCACTGCGTATGATCCTTGAACAGTCGTAAGAGTATCTGCAAGTGGACTTTCTACAGTTGAGAGGATCCCAAGAACTCGGTTTATCCCATGACGAAGATCTACTGAGAGAGGTTCTGAGTGAGGCATCTCTGACGGTCAGTTTTCACAATTAACTTGTATAGACTGTATAGCCAATAGGTTGGATTGCACGCTTTGTATGTAAAAGCCCGCTTAGTTTCATCAGTGTTGTGTGGTTAGAGTCCATTTTGATGGGTCTCGCGGCAAACCATAACGACCCGCTGTGCAGTACACTACCCTTGAGTTTCAACAGGCATGCCCAATGCTGAAAGCGTCGGACACAAGCGACAAGCACATTATATATTTGTTTAGAATAGTACAGCGTGAACAGCCAACATTTGGCTCAAGACACCCATAGGGAGAGCAGTAAAACAAGCGCGTGGCTGCCTCATTGGATGGGCATAAGGATAGCCACTGTATACTTCCAGTTGAAGTGATTGATATCCACACGCATGATGAAACATATATATATATTTATGTTTTGTTTGTTGTTTTCTTTTTCTTTTAAATATACTCCAAAAATTTTAAAACAGAACACCTTTAAACCAAACTACTTTCTGCCTGGAAGAGGCGCCGGCCGGCAGAGAGTGCTTCGCAAGCAGTGGCAAGCAGCTCTTTGCATGTTCTTTTTCGCAAAAATCTGAGTGTCCAAGTCATGTTGGGCTTGTAGCAACGATGAAGCACGCATCGGGGCCATGTTCAGCCGCGTGCCCGTTAGCGTACCAGCTCTAGGCGCAAGTGCTGCTATCGGTGGCTTTGTGCTAGACGCTTGGAAGCGCCGGCAAGAAGAACAAGACCACGCTCGTATGGTTAATCGCGTGGTCCACAATTCCTTCCACGCTTTCCAGCCCCAAGTGGAAATCCCGCGCGAGCAGGTCCAGGCCCGGTGTCATGTGCAAGCCGTCAGCATCCGTGTCGCTTTGTGTTTCACCGTGTTGTTGTGCCAGGTCACCATGAAGCGCCTGCTGGATCTGGATGACCGCTCCCTCGTGCTGATCTGGCGCAACCACCAGGCCGGGGCTTTCGAACTGGCAGCGGCATCGTCCACGTGAAGCTCCACAGCGACAAACAGATGGCAGGAGAAAAACTTTGCCAGCAGCTGGGTGCCCTCAGGGACGTTGAGGCCGAGGAGGCCTTGAAGCAGGCTGCAAAAGCGCTCAGCCGCCTGCCCATCGTCGTCCTGGAGATGCCCCGGCAGGTCAGCGACATGGCAGTTGTACGCAGTTGCTCTGGCTTCGCCAAGACATGGGGCTATGACGCCGAATTGGCGAAAGTCATTGTGTTGGCGAGCAGCGCCTCCGCCCTGAACTTTGATGCGGACGCCGAAGTTCGGTTCCAGGTCAAACCGCTGAGCGAGGAAGAGTGCCAGCAGCAGGAGGCGGGTTTGCTGAGCGCGTTCCTTTGAGTTTTTGTGCTCTCCCTGACCAGGTCCAGACGTTCCTCAAGCACCACGGTGGAGCTGCCGCCGTCGAGCACAAGTCGGATCTCCTCCACCTCTCCGGCGGCAACGTGGGCAAGTTGGAGGCCGGTGCATTTTGTTGTTTTTCCAGCTTTGTGTTTGCGAAGACTCGGCGTGTTGCGAAGCCTTTCCAGCCGCAAGGACCTGGCGCAGGCCTTGCGGACCAAGACCTTTGAGGAGGTCCGGCTCGCAACCATCGGCGCGCAGGACGGGGTTGACTTGCGCCTTTTGTTTTGCGCCATGTTCTTGCCATGTGCCAGGAGGAGATCCGTTTCTTCGGCGTCGGTGCGGCAGGTCCGTGGACTTCGCTCGTTTCACCAGCGGTGAAGGCACAAGGTGCCCACGGCCACCACTGAGAACCATCGGTTTTGTGCAGCGTCGCCATCCGTGCACGCTCTGCTCAAGCCGAAGACCGAAGCGCTTGAAACCAACACGAAGCCCAATCGCCGAGGAATGTTTTGGTGAAAAGAGTTGCATGGAAGGGCTTCCACAGAATTCCACCCCAGAGGGCTTCGATAGTCCCTTGCCTCTTTTGGGATTAGAGTTGGACGGGACTCGACATTGAGAGCCGATATTGAGAAAAGAGATGAACAGAGATAAGATTGGACACTGATTCCACATGTCTTGCGTTTCGAATCACGACCTCTTCAACTGCCCAGGTTCACCGCCACATAACTTGGATGCCTGTGCGCTCGATGTGTTGGACACGCGGCGTCCTTGAGCGCGAGACAGTCCTCCTTTACCAAGAATTCTTCCACATGAAGGTTCCAAATCGTTTTTTAAAGGTCATTTTAGGTCTGTTCGGTGTGAGCCGTTTGGTCCTTACATGTTGAGCGATTTTGCACGGACTGAAGGCTGAAGGAAGCTGGTGTGCGAAGGGACGCGGAGCTGATTGTTTGTGGCCACTCGTTTGGTGGCAAAGTCGCCTTGGCACCTTGGCCCGACATGGTCGCCCAAGGAGGAGCCATAGGAACCGCCATGGGAACGTGTTGCATAGATTGGTTATCACATGTCATGACTGGTTTTCAACACGGTTCTCCAGCCAGTGGGTTTTGGCTTCATGTGTCCAGCCAAGGCAGTGCTGGAAGCCCTGCAGGCACAAGGAACCCCGCCGAGGAAGACCTGGATCTTCGACTCGGTGCCAGGCGCATTTACAAAAACTAGAGTGCTTCAATCGCAGAGTTCTTCTTTGCTTTAGCATTGGGATGAGCTAAAGCCCCCTGGGGGTTCAACTCCCAGAGGGGACCCTGTCGTCAAAACTACCTGATTTCAGATGATGCAGGTGTCATCCTTGACCCAAACGTTACCCCAAGAAACATGAAATATTATTGAAACGAAGGTGTCCATCCTTGTTGCGTGGTTCGAGAAGGCCATTCGGACACCTGCTTCAAGACGCCGATGTATACACGAAAACCCCCACAGTATTGATCTGAAGCTGCTGCTGGTTTGCTGCTGGTGTGTGCTGTTGGATTGCTGGCGTACTATATTTTTGCTTGTTTTCTGGAAGCATGCTTGCCGTTTGCTTGTAGACTTTGGTCGCAGTACGTTCTGCTGCTGTTCTGCTTCTTCTGCTGCTGATGTGCAGCCATTTTGCTGCTGGGCTTCTGGTCTGCTGCTGTTGTGCTTCCCTCCCTCTTATCGCTTTGGCTAGCTTTCAGTCCCCTCGCCCTGGCCTCAAGTCGACCATGCTAAAACTCGTCAGAAGGTGTTCTCATCGACCTCTGATGTCTCCAGATGCCTCCAGCATTGGCCAGACTTCCATCCGAATTGGCTCCAGGTTGCCCAGCTGCCCTCCCGGCAGAGGACTGCCTTGCCGTCAGGTTCGCACTCGATAGGATTGCGATAGGAGTTGGTGGAGCGATGAAGTCTCAATCCTTTGCGCTGTCAGTGGGGGTGGTGTCGAGGCCGTTCGCTCGTCAGCTCGCGGCCGAGCGGATCCGAGCGGCCAGGAGGAACGCCGTGAGCAAAGTGTGGGCTTTGTGTTCAAAGTGGTCCAATCAACCTCCGGCCAGCAGTTTGCAGAACGTGCAGCAGCTTAGCTGGAAGAGATGTGCCGAGTGGCAGCAAGATGCGACATTGGCCCCATCTTTTTGTTTGGTCTTCCTGATGATCTTGAGGATCTCGTGAGACATCTACAATCTCATGGCCTGAGTCAGCCTTTGGCGGAGTGGATTGTAGCTAGCCCAGTTGCGGTCGGAGGCCATCGCTCTTAGGTTCCTTTTGGACTCTTTGGACCGTTAAGGCTCAATCAGTGCGATCCACCCCGTGGACGCCTCAGTTGAGACTTTGCACAATCGCCCTGCTTGTGCAGATGTGCACCGGAGTTTAAGGAATGAAGCTTAATACATGTTTTTACACCCTTAATCCCGTGCAGCTGAGGGAAGGCTTCGAATTGAGCTATGACATTGATGTTGTCGGTAGCTGACCTAGTGCCTGAAGTTCGTCCCTTTGTCATTTTTGTGTGTCAGTGTAACTTGGGTCAAGGGGTAAGATACTATTGCGTTGTGGGCAAAGGAGATGGGTCCTTCTTGCACATCAGAGCCAAGGTCAGCTTTATGCAGCCTACCAAGGGAAAGATATGTGGCATCTTTTCAAGGGGCCTGCGGACGCTTGGCTTGCCTTATTTGACAAACCCAATTGCAACGACGCCATCATTCCACCATCATCTTCATTCCATCATCTCAAGTATCATTCCCCTATTAGGTTGGAGGCCATCGCTCTTAGGTTGCAGCTTCTGCCGGGATGCCGATGAAGACGTTGACTCCTGCAGACCTTGCTGAAGACGTTGGTGCAGAATCCTTTCAAGTTCAGCTTAGGACATTGGAGTCGTAGTGGCTGGCAAGAACAGGCTGAGATGGTGAGGTTCAGTGGATTGTAGGGGAGCCTCACAAGAACTTTATAACAAACCTCAGGACTAGGAGCAAGGACGCTACTAGGAGCAAAGGGCATCGCTGCTAGGAACGATCGGACGCTACTGGGGGCTTTTGAACCTTTTGAAATCGAAACTTCATAGGCTCACGACCAGGGTCTGACCAACACCATAGGACTAGTCGGACAAGCAGCCGCAAACAGTGGCTGGTAGCACAGCTAGCGCCAGGCACGCCTGGGGTGAAGAGAACCTCAAGCAGTTGGAGTCGCTTCAGGAGGAGAGAGAAATGGTGGAACACTGCGCTTTTGGGATTGGACATATTTTCTGCAGATGGTCGGATTCTGGGGATTATCTCTCAACAGCAACGATATGTTTTCACAGAACAGTTTTTAAAATTACGAAAGGTATATAAAGGTATATACATTGTGACGAGGGTATTGACAAACTGCTGTCTTTGGCTACCAGACTCTTGAAAGCAGCTCGCTAGGAGGGTCACATCCAAGTGGTGACGCTTAAAGCAGGTCACAATGTCCATGTGGATGACCTGCCAGGTTCGGGATCACAGGGAGCAACACGCTTGAGTTACAAAGCCCATTCTATTGTGGTTTCTAGTGTCTTAGCTCGTGAAGATGTTGATGCAACATGTGCACGTAGCCGACATAGCTTTGGCTAGTTCTATAGTTGAGCAGAATTTTGTGTTGGATTGGCTAAAGTTTGTGTCAGATGATGCCACTAAGCACCAGACAAAGTAGAACACCAACACCCCAAGTCCAGCGCCCAACTTGAAGTGGCCTGCTTGGCGCTCTGACCATTTTGCTGAAGGGTGGCTAGTAGCGTCCGATCGCTCCTAGTAGCGATGCCGTTTGCTCCTAGTAGCGTTCTTGCTCCTAGTGGTAAGGCCAGGAGCCCCTAGTAGCATCCTTGCTCCTAGGTTTGCTAAAGGCCATTCAGCCAAGCTTCAACTGAGAGCCGAGACCATCTTCGCTCTGCATTGCTTCGAAAACCGATGGCTGGCTTGACAGAGCGTGCCTGCGAGCATGGTTCTAGAGTTCAATAAAGTTGCGCATTCGGTTCTGAAATTGTGATCACACAAGCTTCAAACCCAAGGACGCAAGGACTATGTTCTGGGCGTCTTTACATCAAGAACGCTAGTAGGTTGGAGGCCGTCGCTATTAGAAACAAATACAAGGAAAAGGAAGAAAGGTATTATAAAATATTTATATATAATTTGCTATTAGGAGCAAGGACGCTACTAGGAGCAAACGGCATCGCTACCGGACGCTACTACGTAGGTGTGCTGGTGGGTGGTTCTGGAGCGTCGCAGCTTCGGGGCTCGGGCCGGGGGCACTGTTGGCCATGTCGCTGCATGTCCAGGATGGGGGGACGGAGGACTCAAGTGGCCAGAGGAATCCCTTCGACTTTTTCAGGGCTTATTTCGAGATGCTCGATTTTGCCGCTTTTTCCTTTCAGTCAGTTCTACCGTTCTACATGTCATTGTGCGGTTGATTTGCTGCAACTGTGTGCCCTCCCACTTCAAAGTTTACCCGCCACTTCAAGCACAGATTGACATTTCAAAAGTGCTTTGGAGAGTGCATGCTTGGTGCTTTGGACCGTGCTCACTGTTACAGCTATCAGGCAAGACCAAAGACGTATTGTTTGGTCAATGCAATTCCTGCCTAGCTCCTGATACCGCTGATAGCTTGGAGTTCAACATCGCCACATCTCTAAACGAGTCATTCAATGGTTTACCGGTTCTTTCCAAAGAAAATGCACCGCCCTCTTCCTTGTTTGCATGCAAGCACTACATAGCACTACGTTTGCTGGTATGCAGTGGATGCAATATTTGGACCACTTCCTTGCTCGGAGAGCTTTTGGGACTTTCATGTCTTATGCCTTGTCATTTTGGCGATTTTTGTGTTGTCCCACAGGATCTGGTTGGTTCAAAATGGACAGTTGAAATGGCAGGTCTTGGGCTCAGGATGTCGCACTCGCCATTTGTTCTAAATTCTACTTCTATTGAATTCTTGTTCCTAGTAGTATGGCCAGGAGCACCTAAGAGCGTCCTTGCTCCTAGTAGTAAGGCCAGGAGCCACTAGTAGCTTCTTGTTTCAATTCTAATTCGCATTCTTGTTCCTAGCAGTAAGGCCAGGAGCCCCTAAGAGTGTGCTTGCTCCTAGCAGTAAGGCCAGGAGCCCCTAGTAGCTTCTTGTTTCAATTCTAATTCG
>CAXAMN010026717.1:102431-139672 GCA_963970005.1 Durusdinium trenchii | reverse complement strand
GTAAGGCCAGGAGCCCCTAGTAGCTTCTTGTTTCAATTGTAAATCGAATTCTTGTTCCTAGTAGTATGGCCAGGAGCCCCTAAGAGCGTGGTTGCTCCTAGTAGTAAGGCCAGGAGCCCCTAAGAGTGTCCTTGCTCCTAGTAGTAAGGCCAGGAGCCCCTAGTAGCTTCTTGTTTCAATTAAAATTCGATTTCTTGTTCCTAGTAGTATGGCCAGGAGCCCCTAAGAGCGTCCTTGCTCCTAGTAGTAAGGCCAGGAGCCCCTAGTAGCTTCTTGTTTCAATTGTAATTCGAATTCTTGTTCCTAGTAGTATGGCCAGGAGCCCCTAAGAGCGTGGTTGCTCCTAGTAGTAAGGCCAGGAGCCCCTAGTAGCTTCATGTTTCATTTCTAATTTGATTTCTTGTTCCTATAGTAGTATGGCCAGGAGCCCCTAAGAGCATCGTTGCTCTTAGTAGTAAGGCCAGGAGCCCTATAAGAGCGTCCTTGCTCCTAGTAACGATGCCAGGAGCACCTAGTAGCGTCCATGTTCCTAGTTATTCGTTTTGCTCCTAAGGAGAAACACCTCGATAGGCCTCCACCTGCTAGCGATGGCCTCCAACCTACTAGCAATGGCCTCCAACCTGTTCGAGTCCAAGAAATTCTCATCATTTTGCACGGAACTTTGCCTCCATGTCTTCTGCCATAGCACCAAGTCAGTGATTCTCCATTTTGGCTTGGGACCGGCCTTCTCCAGGTTTGCAGACAGTGCTCGATCTCAAGAAAGCTTTGGCAGCTCAGCATTTAATGATAGAGGTCCAAAACACTTGGATAAGTCCACCCATGCTCTCATGTGAATGTTATTGGTGGCAAGTTGATAGCTAAGGGGGTGGTGTATGTTTTGAGAAGCCAATCCCCTCTGGAAGTATTACACTTCAAGCGCTTGTTGACAAATGTTATTCGCACTTTTATCAGATGTTGTTTTGGTTCTCACTGATTGTGTGGCCATTGTGCTGGAAGAACAGGCTGCAACTGCCACTCAGGAACAGATCGTCGTAGATATGCCCACGGATCAGCAAAGACTCACCCTGATTCGAAACAACCAGAGGCGCACCACAGCTGGCCATCAAACGTCCTATGTGTAGCCCCACACATGACATATATAAATTTCCACAGCCTGTAGGACCCTGTTAGGGGCTCCTGGCCTTACTACTAGGAGCAAGGACGCTACTAGTAACAAGTGCATCGCTACTAGGAACAAGGACCCTGTTAAGGTGTTGTAGTTTCAGGCTGGAGCCGGACACCGCCAACTTGTCTGAGCTTGTTCAAGCTGGTGATCAACTGGAAGCTTGGCCGCAGCCGACTCTTCCTGGCTTTGCCCTCCGGGATCAAGCATTGCAGGTTTTGTCAGGCTTTTATGCTTCTATTGCTTTCTATTATTGGAAGCCATCGGTTCTACGTTGCAGGCCATCGCTCTCAGGCTTCTATTGCTTTTTATTTCTTTTTGCTTTTGTGTTGCTTCTCTGCTGTCATTCCATCTCATGCCTTCTTCCTTACAGATTGGTAGCTAGGAAAGCTAGGAAAGCTAAAAGACAAAAATGAAGGCTTCGACTGTTTTGCACTGAGGAATTGCAAGTCCTCTCATGGACTGAAGCACGGGGGTTGTGAAATGCTTCACTGCGACCAGTCGCATGATGTTAAGTGTGGTCTTCGGGTGGTCACGGTGCTCTGACACCATCCATGACATTCAGCACACCATTCAAATGCCTCTTGGCATCCAATTCCGGCAAATCCTAGTTTGCTGCAAGTGTGGCGCATGTAGCGGGCGGAAAGCCGTCGGCTAAGCAGTTTCATTTGGAGGGAGGCGAATCTGCCACCAAGATTAGTTGGAACCAAGGATATACCAGACGGCTGTCTTCCAAAAAACACTTGCTTCGGTGTGGGTCTGACTGGCCACCCATTGGCCCATCATGTAGTTGATAAGATTGCGGAGGAGGAAGACAGAGACAGAGAAGAAAGCTGCGCAAAGAGTCCTCCGTTGAAGCCATAGGAGCAGGATTGAGCTTCCGGGTTTGAGTTGCAAGAAGTTTATGCGGCGCGTCGGTTACAGCATCAAAGAATAAGATTCACCCTGAGACACCTGAGCAAGCAGAGGAATCTGAACTATAGAACGGATAACGATCAAACATACAGGCAGCTCCCATCAGATTTTTGGGTGGAGACAGTTCTGGCAGTTCCTCAGCCCCAAATGTAGCCATTTTGGGCAAGCGCACCAAAGCTTGTGGGACACCATGGGACACCATCCCCACACCTCGCAGCCTCGTGAAGTCACGTGACGCAGAGAATTCAATACGTGAACTGCAAACATCGACCAGTGTTGGGTTCTTTTTATGAGATGGTCGCGGACCTAGGATGATTCAGCGTCAGTGAACTATTATATCTCATTCTTGTTCGGTTGTCATTGCTGGTGGCCATGGTGAAACGGGCGCGTGAGAGCCAGCCAGATCTTGGTTGTGGCTCATAACTGCAATTGGGTGGCTGATTCTTGTTTTGCCGCGGAGTGGATGCATTTGGATGCAACCTTTGTGCAACGTGTTTTTTGGGGGAACGGTCTGCTTGACCAGACTCAGCGAGGAGTGCTGCATGTGTCCTGTTTGAAGAAACCATGTTGAATGGTGCGGGACAATACATCGGCGTGAAGAGACGGTACTCAGGGCTTTGTCGTACTACATGAACCAACTGGTGAACTGTACGTACCTGCTTGAAAGCAGGCAGAGGAATGGATTGTTTGATGGTTCATCGGCATGGCCGGCATGACATGAGCGGAGTGAGTCTCAAAAGGGCCCCAAGAAGATGGAAGATATTGGAAGATCCTATCTGAATCACACCAGTCGTAAGATTGCGTTTCGAACATTCCTGCTTGCCAGCCTTATGCGGGCACATAGTGAAGTTCAAGACTTAAGGCCTTAGGTGGCCTTGGTCGTGTTATGGCAAGTAACTGGCATACGGGGTCGCCCAGATAGAGTTCTTAGGTGTGCTGCGTCACCGTTGCCCAACGCCCAAAGCCATTGACCCTGCACTGGAAGCCTCTGAGCTCATTGGCAGGCTGATTGACGGCACGTGCACATGCCATGATTTCAGATAGGTCAACGGTGTTCAATGCAGAGCACAGATTTGGTCAGATCATCGCCATCGCAGGCTTTTGGCTCCTTTGACTGTGGAGAGCTTCCTGTCCTCATGCTGGGCTGAGAAGGTTCTCTTGGCACCTTAGGCTGCAGTCAGAAATGCAAAGCAGTCGGCAACGCACTGGAACCATCGCTAGTAGGTTGGAGGCCATCCCTATTATTAGGTTGGAGGACATTGCTATTAGGTCTTAGGTTGGAAACCCGCCACCACCAGCACCACCATGTCGTGAAGCTGGAGTGGCCTTGGAGCTCGAGCGACTCCGGCAGGTCGAGGGACCTCCCAAGCGCTTGGGACCCATCATTGAGCAGTTGAGCCAACTGAATTTGGAGGACATGTTGCAGGAGACGCCCAGTGAACAGGCAGCAACTGAAGCCCCGAATGTCAAAAGGAACTTGTCACATGGAGTCGCAGAAATCACAGGGAAAGGACTTGGGAAAGATCGTTCTTGTTGATTCACGACAGGTGCATGCGTGGCTCAAAAGTCTCCTGGCGAAAGGGCAGGAAGGCAGATTTGGAACCGCTGTCCATGGGGTTTCGAGGGTTTGGAACAAGCACTGAAGGGCAGGGCTGCCATCACTGAATGGAATCACTTTCCAACCGATTCTCGAAAGAACGATGGAACAGGAAATAAAGAAAGAAGGGAATTCCAAAAGAAAAGGACCATATTAAGGCCTAAAGGATCCTAAAGGTCATAGAAAAAACGACTGAAAGCAAAAAAAGCACAAAAACCCAAATTCGGCCCTATGAGGCTGGCCAATAGATTTCAATTTGTCCTTCCCGACTCAGGCCCCACAGAGACAGCTCTGCAGAGTGTTCCTCTGGAGCCGGCGGCGGCGCTGGCACTGCAGCGGTGTGGCCAGGCCGCGCTCTACTTCCGAGCACCCGAAGCCTTGGAGCAACCCGGAAAGAGAGGAAAAAGGGGAACAAAGGGAGAGGAAAAACCGAATTTTTGTGCACTGCAGTGTCACTGCAGGTTGATGCAAGTGAAGATACGAGTAACGACACAGTAGAACGTCGCTGCATGAAGCGGTTCAAGAACGTCTTGGAAGCGAGAGTGACAGACCTTTGCACTATGCGCAGACATGAGACCAGCACTATGGCACTATGGTAGATGAAGCTATGAGACCGATTCTGCCAAGGGACTTGCTGGTGCCTGGCATTTGCACCGGCTTGAGAGCAGCTTTCGCAGGGATTTATCCAGGCCTTGTGAGATGGTGTTATGTGCGGTCCATCGAGGTACCACACTTTAAGCCTTGGAACATCTCAGTGGACATCTCTAGAAGGACCGAACAGGGCCAATTACAAATCAAATTAAAATGCCCACTGAAGAGCATTACTGGTAGTAGCTTCCTGCTAGTAGCAATGCTCATATGACTAGTATAAAGGAAGAGTTCGTCTCTTTCGGCCAGGTGATGGACGTCCCCGAGGCGAGATTGAGACCTTCGTGGCTCAAAGAGGCCATGTGACAGGCCAGAATCAGAGATCGTACGTATTGCGCGGGTGGCCATCGCACAATCCCATGTATGTCCATGTCCATGTCCTTTCCATAGAGAGGCTTCAGTTGGATTGCGAACCTGAGGTTGGCATACGGATTTTCAGCACAACTTCACCTTCCAGCTGAGGCCAGGGTGAGGATAGGGCATCAAAGCTGCGAGTGCTGGTCTTTTCAACAAGGTCCCGAAAAACTGCGCTGCTTCAAAAGCTCGTTTGATCTCCTGGATTTGTTCGGCTGAGGGGATCCAAGCGGTGGCGCTTCAAGCAGGGACCGGTGAAGAACAATGTGCGGGCTTTGACGCCGCACTTTTTGCCCAGCTCTCAGCTAACCATTCCAAACCATTCCAAAGGATCTAGAGTCTATAGATGAACATGGAAAGATGTTTCTACTAGCTTCTTGTTACTACTAGCGTGGCACTTGTTACTACTAGCGCCACGCTACTTCAAAACAATTCCAAGCATTCCCGCTTCAGCTACAAGGAGCCTTTGGAGTAGGAGATTTCTGGCCCATGTGCCCACGTGACGGTGCACTTATGTCACCGAGGACCAAAGCCAATTTCGAACAGCAGATGAAGCTTCACGTCACGTGCGACATTCGGATGCAACATACAGCTGGCTGCTTCTTCCCCGATGTGCATGAACAATCTCACATGCCACATGCCCTCCCGCAATCACTAACCACAAACCACCCAATGCGAACACGGTTAGCCAAATGCAAGCCGCACTGCAAGCCGCTTCATCCAAGGATCCATCACAGCCTGACTTCAAGCCACCGGAGAGCTTCTTCGCAGATGCTGAGGTGGTGGATGTGACCGCTGGTGATTTGCTCTATCATCCCGCAGGGATTTGGCACCATGTGGAGGTCACTGGAGAGTCTCGCCATGCGGAAATAGCATGACCTTTGCTCCGTTCGTAGCGTTCTTGCTCCTAGTAAGGCCAGGAGCCCCCAGTAGCGTCCTTTTCTCCTAGTAGTAAGCCCATTCAAAGCCTAGCGAAGCATTCTTTTAGTCAAGCATTGACGGCCTTGATGCCCAGCTGGATTTAAGGACACCGAGAGTATATCGATCAATGTGTCCATCTCTTGTGCTTCTTGGGCTGACTTGGTCGCCTGGCAGGAAGACGAGCATCTCTTGTGGCCCAAGAACATTTGAATAACACCAAACTTGACCCTGCTTGAATTCCAGTTTGAATGAAGCCGGCTGCACTTGTTAGTGATGCATGCTATTAAGTTCAATGAAAATACATTAATCCTCCCATTCGGTGGGGGATTCTGTCGTTTTTTCCCATATCCCGTGCGCAGTGTGCGGGATTCAATGGGACACCACACCTTGGACACTCAGATCTTGGACGCGTTGGAGAGTTGCTTGAGCTCAGAGCCGAGGTGAGCGACGCCATACGCCAATCCCTTTGGAGCTCAAGTCGCTTGCGTGCACCCATCGTCGGCCTGCAAGACTTCGTGGAAGCCAAGCGCATGGCCTCTTGACGCTGTGCGGCCGCGATCGGCCGCGTGGGCCTGGGCAGATGTGTTTTAGATAGTGAAACAATCGTTGTGAATTGAATCGGAGAATTTAGTTTAGGTCAAAAGAGGTCAAAAGAGGCGTTTGCTCCAGCACATTGGAGCACCAATTGCATCCCAAACACCGAAAGGAGGTTTTGCTGGATGGGTTGTGAGTCCACCTTAAGTCGACGACATGATCCCCATCCCGAAGATTTAAGATTCTTATGGCCTTGGGGGCTTGAAGTAGTAATGGCCTGCCTCCAACCTAGTAGCCTCTTGCTAGTAGTACAGTATAGCACAGTCTAGTACAAATCACACATGTTAAGCCATTAAGTCATGGCGGAACGGATGTCGCTCGTCTTCAGGTTGAGGATCGTCTTCGAGAGGCGAAGAAGCACATCAATGCACTGAGGGCTGAGGATTTGCTGTCGCCGGTGATGCTGGAGCCGAGGTGTGCAGTGTGCAGTCAGCGGCTGTCGCTGCATGGAGAGACCGTACGAAGGGATACCGTACGAAGCTGACCGTAGCAGAGAGGTTAGATGAGGTAAGTGTCGTGTGTGGAAATTGTGGCCGTGAACTGAACGAAGCCAAAAACGCTTAACAGCCCATAGGAATTTCCATCAGCTTGGGACTGCATGCCAGTGCTGCCAGGTTGCCGTCGCGTATCGACATAAAGCGCTCTCGCTTGGGTCATGAGCTTCCAATCACGCCACTTGGCGACAGGGGCATCGCTCAGTGGCTTTGGTTTTAGTGTTCCAGTTTGCTAAGTCCTTCGTGATTCTTGTAATTAATCTTGAAGACTGGTTTTGCAATAGTTTGCAGAGGTGCTTGGCCGGGTGCCGGCACTCTTTTGGGGGTTAGGCACGACGGATGCATTCTGAGGCAACACCCTGCACGCACGATTAGGCTAGGTCACTCCAATGGCCTCCGTCGCTAGTAGTTTGGAGGCCATCACTATTAGGCTGGAGGCAACCATCGCTACTAGGCTGGAGGCTGTCGCTTGTAGGTTGGAGCCATTACAATTAGGTTGGAGGCCATGGCTATTAGGCTAGGTCACTCAATTGGTTTGTATCGATCACTCGTGTTTGCTCGTGCGAGCTCACCCAATTCTTCACTTCATACGGCACTTCCTGTCGATCCTTGCCCATGCTGACCATTTGTTGATTCCGTCCTTGGGAAAGCCCTTGGGCTTTGTAGCGTCCTTGCTCCGTATGGCCAGGAGCTACTAGTAGCGTCCTTGGGAAAGCCCTTTCAAAGTTCTTTTTGGAATCGAGAGGCTTTCCTCCACGATTCGTGGCTTCGCGTGGTCCTTCAGGCAGCAAATGTCCTTCCGCTTCTCCCACTTGAGCGCCTTGGTCCAGCTTCCTGACGAGATCCAGTCCGAGTCCGAAGAGGCACAGCGTCATGAACGAGGGCGGTAGGATACGTCATGAGACACGGGATCTCAGCACACACTTAAAGACACTTGGTTTCGTAGATGTTCATGGCATTTTCTCACATGGCGGTCAGTGCAAGATGGAGGGATTGAAGCGATTCAGCAGAAGATTAGCTCCATTGTTTGACAACTTTTAATTTGGTCTGAAGTTCAGTTCCAGCTGCAAAAAGATGTGTTCACTGGCCATACAAGACAACAAGTCACCGAGTTGTAAGCCTATCTCTTCAATCATCTTCAAGCATCTTCAATTCATAGTATTCATATATGGTATAGGCTAGGTTGGAGGCCATCGCTTCATAAATTGCATAGCCATGTGCCAATTCAGATGTGTGGACTCAAGGTGACAGTTGCCAGGAAATGCCAAAGAGCTCCAAGCGTTTCGCGCTGCATGCCAACTTCGGCAATGAGGAGTTTCGCCAAAACGGTCGAACAGTGTCCAATGACTCAATGAGCTGTTTCTTGCGCAGTTTCTTTGGTTGGACGTGTCTAATGTGAATTCTCACATCATCATGTCACCATGCCCTGTGCACGCGCCACATATCGTTGGACGAAGTAAAGGTTGAGGACCTCATGCAAAGCGAACGAAGTGATGCCACTAGTAACAAGAAGCTACTAGGAGCTCCTGACATCGCTACTATTAGGAGCAAGGACGCTACTAGGGGCTCCTGGCCGTACTACTAAGAACAAGATGTATTTGCACGATTGTACACCTGTACATACCATATTGACCTCTACGTTTGGCTCAAGAAAAGGGCGCTCTACATGTTGGTACTTGTAGGCTGTTGGCCTGTAAATTCAGGTTATCAGCCGTATCGCCAAAGAGCGGTACGCGCCATTCTAGCTGTGTCACCTACCCACCCTCGTTCTGCGCACACGTGAGGTGGCATGGCGGACAGGCTCTTCGAACCAATTCGAGATGGCACGGATCGATCGAGGTCAAGAGTCGGTGATGCCGATGAGAATGGGTCATATGTACAGACGGAAGTCTTCACCTCAGAGCATGATGAGGATGCGTTGGTTGAAGCACATGGGAACGTGTTGCCACCAGCTACATCGACTGGTGCAATCGTCCTGTCTCCCACGAGCCCTGCCTTCGTTCCGTCGAGTACATACAACGATTCGAGACAAGTCATTAACCAAACGGCGAACTTCCACGATCAAAGAATGATCAACGTCAACCTGGACAAGTCCGCTGAAGTCGCACAACTTGCAGAAGCGCGACACAGGGAACTGATGTCCAAGAAAGACGAAGAAGTGAAGAAGACAGTGGAAGCCATTCACCGAGAGGCACACGACCATGTCAAGGAGCAACTCGAGTTACAAGAACGAAGAGCTGCATCTTGGGCTGCAAACGAGCAAGCTAAGATGAATGCACATGAAGCAGTCATCAAGAATGCTGCGTTGACTGAAGCTCAACTATACAACCACAACTTGACAGAGTTACAACAACAAGCGCAGAGTCGTGAATCGCAACTGAGGGAAGAGTTGAGAACACAAACAGAGCTCATTAGAGAACCTCGAGAGAAAATGGAAACATCTGCTCGAGGGAACTATGAGCCTGCTGGAACACCGGCTAACCTCAGGACAACTCTTCCAGGTCCGATGGGTTCAAGCGAGCTACCTCTTGGTCAACCATATCGACCAATGCAGAAATCAATGACTGATAGTTCCGGCGAACCCTACCGTGAAGCTCTTGCAAGTGGGACGGTTAATGCTCCGAAAGTAGCTGGAGGTGGTCCTCCTGATCATCCCAGTTCATCAAGTTCGTCTTCATCCGATGACAAGAAGAAGAGCAAGAAAGACAAAAAGAAGAAGAAGAAAGATGACAAGGAAGAGAAGCGTGGCAGATCACCCCGCAAAAAGAACAAAAAGAAAAACAAAAAGGGGTCACCTTCACCGTCCGAGTCACCTTCATCGTCGAGCTCGTCTTCTGAGGATTCATCCTTTGCCCGGAAGGTTAGGAAGCATTTGAAGAAGATGAAGAAAGAGGATCGTGAACAGAGGGCCAAAGAGGCTGAAAAGATCCTCATTCCCAAGTTTCCTACACCTGAAAGGTATAGAGATTGGCGAATTAAAGTTCGGGACAATGTGTCAGCGGCGTCCGCTAAGCCGGACAAGGCCAGGTTATGGCTAGGTAAGGTTTATGAAGACGCCGTGACCACTAAGGACCTGGATGACTCTGAGGGTTTCATCACGCTGGATGCAAAACTTCTCTCAAGTCTCACGAACTGTGCGGAGGGGGACCTTGCTCGCCAACTCAACACATTTAAAGAGACCAAGGAGAAAGCAAAAGAACCGATAAAGGGACGACAAATCCTACTGTTGTTCCATGAGTATTTTGCTACATCCATCAAACACGGTGCTATTTACGATGTTGAAGATCTTATCTGTGTTAAGATGGTGAACGAGGACCTGAAAGGTTTTGTTACGCGATGGGAGTCTGTTATCGCGGGGATGCGAACGGAAGTTGACAAGAAATGGCTTGAGGCATATTTTCATCTTGCTGTGAAGAACTTTAAGCCTCTAGCTCATGATCTTGCCATCTACGAACGCGCCTCGGAAGGGAGTGCCGAAAAGACTTATGACTTTTTGATCAAGTCAGCCAAGGCATACCTTGAAAGGAAACGTTTGGAAAAGATGAGGGATGCCACGAAACGTAGTCTTGGAGGTAAAGACCCTGCAGCTCCTGTCATTGACCCAAGTGACAAAAAGCCAAAAGGTGTTTGCTATGAGTTTCAGAACAAAGGGAAGTGCAGTAGGCGCGACTGCCCATTCAAACATGAGAAACCCCGTGAATCCAGCAAAGGGAGGCCCAAAGGTGGCGGAAAGGGTAGATCTTCTTCTTCACGTGGAAGGTCGTTGACTCCGGGATCCAGATCGGAAGTTTGCAAGTTTTGGAAATCTGGTGATTGTCACCGGGGAAAGAACTGTGCTTTCAAACATCCCGATCGTTCTTCAACACCCGCACCAAGTGACGACCGGAAGAAACGAAAGAAGAAGAAGAAGGAGAAAAGAGAGAAGAAGAAACGAAGTACTTCTCGTGGCTCCAACGGTTCTGGCGGTAGTCAGAAATCCAAAGGTGGGAAAGGTACTCCTTCTAACCCAGCCGCTGTTTGCCTGCTGCGCACTCTGGTCTTAGCTACTGCGGTCTCATCATCACAGTCTGCTACTATCAGATGCCCGTTGGAAAGCGTGGCCATGGTTGCTACACCTGCCACCAGTTCTTCCCCTTCATCTTCGTCAGGACGGGGAAAGGTGAAACGTCTTTCTTTTGCTGACAAACCAGAAGTTTTTAAACACGTGGTTCATTGCAATTCTTTAATGTTTCCAGTTGTTGCGCGAAGACAAAGAAAGCATGTCAGTTTCCCAATAGGCCACAAAGGAAACGCTGAAGTTTTGGAAATAGCATCTGAAGATGCATGCATTGCAGCAGATCGTTTGAGCAGAGCTGTTTCAAACGAGTTGAATGGCGTCGAGGCACGTTGTGGCTATCTTTGCGATTCGGAAATGGGATGCAAGCATTGTTTTAAGAACCAAAGGGTCACAATGCCTGCGACCGAGATCGCATGGATTGCAGATACTGGCAGTGCGAATGATTTGGTGTCTAGGGAAATGGTCAATCGCAACGAAGTGTTTGAATCCTCGAAACCGGTTAGTCTTCTTACAGCTAACGGAGTGTTCCAGGCTAATGATCAGGCCAATCTTGATATTCCCTTGTTGGGAATCACTGCAAAACCATATGTACTTGATGATAGTCCGGCAGTGATATCCGTGGGACAATTATGTATTGATCATGATTGGTCGTTCGTTTGGCCGTCAAATGATACACCGTACTTCAAAAAGCCAAATGGGCAGAGGATCAAGCTTCTAGTGAAGGACTATGTTCCTTATCTACCATCAACCAGTGGTATGGCTATGACTGCTATCGGGCACAAGTATGAAGAACATGCTTCCGGGAACGGCAAGTCTTCGTACATTCCGATCCCTACTTCACCTAGTGTAGAGGAAGCACCCCATGAGTCTGCAGAGGCAGAACCCGAAGCAATCGATGCCAGGTTAGTCCCCGATCCACCAGCAGAAAAGCGTGATCGTGGTGAACAAGCCTTGAGGCGAGAAGCAAAGTCGCTTGCGCATTTGTTGACGCATGTTCCCAAGAACCCTTTTTGTACAACATGTTCAAGGGCTAAGATGACTAAGCCACCATCATACAAGAAGGGAGGATCCGAAACTGTTGATGCTGACAAGTTTGGTGATCACATCACTGCTGATCATCTTATTCTTCGGGATGACGAAGAAGAGGCTATCGATGGTTCAAGAAACGCCCTAGTCGTTAAGGACATAGCTACGGACTTTAGATATGTATATCCGTCGGCTAGGAAAACGACTAGAGATTGTGTTCTTGCATTGAAGCACTTCACCCGGGGACGGGATGACATTGGTGTGTTCTATTCAGACAAATCAGAAGAGCTTGTCAAGGCAGCATCAGAACTGAAATGGAGACACGTTACAAGTGTTCCGTATATCTCCAAGAGTAATGCTCAAGCAGAGAGGAGTATTCGATCCGTTCTTGATGGAACTCGTATCAATCTTGAACAGGCGGGTTTGCACCATACATACTGGACGCATGCTGCCAGACATTGTTGCATGGCGCACAACATACTCGGTGATCAGGAGTCTCAAACGCCATGGCAACTCAGGTTCGATGAGAAGTTCAAGGGACCAATGATTCCTTTTGGAGTGAGGATTGACTATTGGACCGGACCAAAAACCAAAACCAAAGAAAAATTGAAATTCGATCCTACCTCACTACCAGGAGTGTTTTTGGGATACAAGATTCACCCTGAATTCTCATGGAGGAAAGAGTTCCTTGTTCTCCCTCTCAAAGAGGTGATGGACAACAACTTTGATAGTAGTGTGCCATGGGTTGGAACGAACAAACTCGCGTTGCCTGACGGAGATTTTGTGTTTCCATTGAAGGACAGGTATAATGCTATCCGTGAGGGTCGCATTCCATGCTACATGATATCGGACGATCCTCCAAAACCGGAAGACGAGGACGCTAAACCGGTGGAGGAGTTGATTGACAAAGGTCCGATGGAAAGTGGCAAAGAACATAAAGTCCCTTCGACTGAGGGAATGGTTGATCGTCCTAAGAAGGATGCGTTTGAGAGTGGGATTTATGATCCCGGTGAAGATGAAGAGGGCAAAGGAGGTTCCTCATCATCCTCATCCGGTAAGCCCAAAGATCCACCCAAGGATCCTTTCGAAGGCGTTCCACCTGAAGACATGGTTGAGGTTGTTGATCCTGTTACAGGCGAGGTGACCTCAATCCCAAAAGAGGGATCATCATTCTACAGCGCGGGGGGATATAAAACTAGGAAATACAAAGGCACTTCCAAACCACCTGATGTTCCATCTTTTCTTTGGAAGGCCGCTTCGAAGGCAGCTCGTGAGAAAGAAATTAGAAGATACGAGCTTGAGGAAGCGAGAAAGAAGTTCAAAGCCGCAGCTGCAAAGGTCAACAATTTAAATACTAACGGTTCTTCTTCCCCGAGGAATCGGGTTGACCAAAATGATGATGTTCCTGCTATGCCGGTCAAAGAGGTGGTCAAACATGATCACCGTGACAGACTAGCCACAGCACATGAACTCGTAAAAGATATGATCTTGAACGCACTTGTCGCCAGACCGGTAGGTCCAAAGGAGGTCAGTGAGAATCCTGCCGCTCAGGCCTCACTCGATCTTGAATGGAACAAGCTCGAGAGCAAACCAGCCTGGTGGTATAACACTGTTCAGGAATGGGATCGTGTTGCTAGTGAAGCTAGACGAACTGGTGAAAAGGTTCACGTAGGAAAGATCTTTGAACTATGTGTTGAGAAGGGTAGCGAATTAGAGAAAGGCAACCCCCTCAGAAAGTTCAAGGGTAGAACGGTGTTCCAAGGCAACAATGTTAAGGATGAGTCTTCCGAGACGGCATTGTTTGCAGAACTTGGTTCATCGCCTGCGAATATGGAAGCAGCCAAAGCGTTGGATTGCTATGGATCTGCTCCGGGGAACCGGATTAGCCAGGGTGATGGCAAGCAGGCGTACACCCAAACCACACTGAAAGGTCCAGAGACATGGATTCGCATTCCGCGAAACCGTTGGCCTAAAGAGTGGGTTGGTAAATACAAAGATCCCGTTATCAGGCTCGTCTTGGCATTGTACGGACACCCTGATTCGGGGGGCTTTTGGGAGCGACATTGTGAGTCGTGTCTGATCAAGGTTGGATTCAAAGCACTCCACCCTGAGTGCTGGCCATCCATGTTTTGGCATGAACGATTGAGACTGCTCCTCGCGGTATACGTCGACGACTTTAAGTTGGCGGGACCCAGGGAAAACCATGACGAGGGATGGAAGCTCATAGGTGAGCACATCGAGATGGATCCTCCCGAAGATGTCGGTAGGTATCTTGGATGTGAACATATCGTTCAACATGAGGTTAAGCTTCCTGTTGAGCGTCATCCCTTCGCCCATGTTTTCGATCACTCCATCCAGGACCCCTCAAATGTGCCTGCAGCTTCTGTAGCTAGGACTGAGGACTACTGGACGCATTTCCCTGAACATGGTACGTTTGTTCACCATCATGTTCAACCTAGAAAGCGATTTGATGTTCGGCCGACTGACGCTCTAGGATTTGAACCTGGTAACATTCGTTGCACTATCGCGTTACCATGCACATCGGGAGATGGTGCCAGGGATCCGGGGGGAGTGTACTCGGAACTTTGGCATGATTTGGAAACATGCAAGCAAACCGGACTTCCGTTTTGGTGGACAGGGGAAACCTACTTCATCGACCGGAGTGTGTCCGACCCACGGGTCGCCGTGGCTGCAGTCAAAAGACTTCGTGACAAAGGTCAGGCAAAGAAAGCAGCAAGGGCTCAGGGATTCACGTTCCTTGACCAACTGGAAGACAACCAACCATGCATGAATGTACCAGTTACCACGGTCACATATGACATGAAGGGTTTCCTCGAACAGTGTCTGACTAGATATGAAGAGTTGGTACCTCGTGAAGTCAAGTACAAAAAGGTATCAACTCCGTTCCATGATGATAAAATAGCCAGACCAGTGGCTGACGAAGCCGAAAGCCGGGGGGAACTCCAGGCCATTGCCAGTCGCGTTCTCATGAAAGTACTCTTTGCCGCGAGAATGGCAAGATATGACCTATTGAGAGCAACACAAGGCTTGGCCAGTAGGGTGACTAAGTGGTCTCATGATTGTGATGTTGCATTGCATCGCCTCATGTCATACATTCATTGCACATTGGATCACAAGATGACTTCCTTTATCGGTGACGCACCCGAGAAATGCAAACTTTGGCTGTTTGCTGACAGTGACCATGCTGGAGAACATGATTCTAGGTCTACATCGGGTTGCATATTGGCCATGGTTGGGCCTAACACGTATTTCCCGTTGACCGCGTTTTCTAAAAAGCAAACTTCAACAGCAATGAGTTCCACTGAAGCAGAGGTTGTTTCTGCAAACCTCTCAATGAGAACGGTTGGACTTCCATCCTCCTGTCTTTGGCAAGTCATCCGGCAGGCGGGGGGAGTACAAAACTCTCGCACGGTGGAAACTGATGCCAAGTTGAAGAAGCACGGTAAACGGGGGGACAAGCGTGATCACTGGGAAGTTGATCCATTGGGAAGCCAAGTCATTAGGCACCATGTTGAACCTCGTGAAAAGGTCTTCGTTCCTGAACAAGAAGATGATACGCCTGTGGATCTCAAAATGCTTTCATCGATGAGCATAACCATAGCACAGTTTAAAGACGGAAGCTTTGAAACATTCGTCATGTGGGATTGGTGTAATGCTAGATGCAAGCTATTGAAGGAGCCATGGACGGGCAAAACCATTTTCAGGATCGCAGGACCGAATGAGATCGACTATGGCGTTGAGTCCCGCGAAATCAGAAACGCATTGACGGACTTCAAGTATGCAGGTGATGGACAACAAGGTTCAAATGACATCTACCTGGTCGGAACGGGAGCCTTTGAAATGGTCTTGTTAGAAGATAATCAGGCTACCATTCGAATACTTGAGTCGGGTAGGTCACCAGCGTTTCGTCACACGGACAAGACCCAACGTCTCAATTTGGCGTGGCTTGCTGAACAGTTCGGTCGAAGGCATTTCGTACTCGTGTATGTTGCGTCGATCTTGCAAGCCGCCGATATCTTTACGAAACCATTTAGTAACGCCGAGAAATGGGATAAGCTCATCAAACTGCTTGCCATTGTCTCTTCTCCCGAACACAGCGTCCGCAAGGCCGAAAAGAAAGTGCAAAGCAAAGGGGAACCTTCTGCCGTCGTGGCGTCGTCCGGACCTCAGAGGATCCTCATTGAGGTGTGTTGTGGACCGAATTCGAAATTGGGGGATACGACTAGGAAGCAGGCTCAGGGGTGCATCGTTTTCCGTATCACTGAACAGGACGACATCACCTCTCCCAAAACTAGGAAGGGAATCATTGATCAAGTGAATGATGTTCTGCGGAAGCATGGACCAAAGATCAAGATTCTTGTTTGGGTGAGCATTCCATGTACTGGCGGATCACCATGGCAAAGGGTCAACAAGTACATTCCTTCTGCTGCCGTCAAGATTGAAAGTCACATCAGTGAAATGAAACGTATCTGGTCGGGTATGGTTGACCTAGTTAACTCGCTTCGTCGATCGTTACCGTGGATCGCAATCGAGTGGCCAGATGGTTGTGACTATTGGGAACTTGACAAGGTGAAACAGTTTTGTGTTTCTCATGTCATGAATTCTGTTAGGTTTGACGGATGCATGGTAGGAGTTGTTGACATGAACAATGTTCCTATTAGGAAGCCATGGAGAATTCAAACTAATCTAAGTCAGTTGATTGATGCTTTTGAAGGAAAGAAGTGTCAGGGTGGACATGAACATGCTGAAGGTCGAGGTGCATCATTGAAACGCACGGAGGAATATACTTACTCCATGACGGATTTGATTCACCAGGCTTTCCGCGTGGCCGTGTCTGCTCAATGACTAGCCGCTCGTACGACCACGTGTCACTGTGATCTTTGCGCTACTCGCTCGACTTTTACTTCGATTTCTTTCGACATGTCCTCCGCGATCATGGAGCCCAAGTTCGTGTGCGATGGGAAGAACGCACAGGGGAACCTGGTGTCGAAGTTTTCGGACTATGTTTCCATGCCTTCGGAACCCACCAACCGTGAGAAGTGGGACGAACTTTTGGAAAGTGTCGGGTGCCTCGCTGCGATTGTCGACCATCCGGTTGATGCGAGGGCACATGTCACGGTCCAGCAGAACGTGGACAACCTGAGTTTCGCGAAGGCTGCGCTCGAGAAGATCCACTTGGATTATGCTCGCTGGCTGGATCGTACAAGCCTGAAGATCCTTGGTGCACTTCCGTGCCCCGGGGAACCGGAGGCTGACTTCATCTTCGTCGGCGATTCGAGCATGGCCCTGGTGCAGGCCGAAGCACCTCCTGAGGGATCATTTGAACCGCCGCGTCTGACCAGACGGAACATCGGCGAGTTCATTAAAGCCGACCCTTCAGGCCTGAGCGGAACTGCGGCATCGGTCCAGTACGGGATGCGTTGGGGCAAGGGGCTCGAGGCGATCAACGATGAGATCGAGAGCTGCCTAAACAATGCCAGACGACGCAGCCGGGAACGGCGTGCCCCAGCGGTTATCGTGGTGTCGTATGCCGGCAACGACGTGTGGGGGAAGCACGGGTTCGTCGGCAACACTTGGATTGACTCCAGAAGTGTACACCGGAATCCCGCTGTTCAGCGCGCTGCTTCAGAGTGGCAGGACGAATTGGCGAGGAAGCATTTCGCGCAGTTGGACAGACTCGCGAACTTCCTCCAGCGCCCCGATGTGGGGGCCATATCGATCATAGCATACGCAGACGCGAACTCATGGACTCCACCAGGATTACGCGCGCCAGATGTGCTTGTTCGCTGACGCCGCACAGAACAAGGGGCTGCTTGCCGTAACCGGAATACCGCTTACACGGGCCACAACCCGCTACGACGGCTTCCATGCAGAAGATAGCGACAGTAACCGGACGGCTTACTATCGCTACTTCGTCGCCATGGCAAGACTCACATACCAAATGTGGCGACTGAAAGATTGTGAAGCGCTGCGGAAGCAAGCTCGCCTGCCACCTGTCATGACTCCGAAGGAGGAGAAAGCCCGTGCGGAAGCCGAGGCCCGAGATAGATATCGTGCGTCCTACGTGTTTCTCGAGCCGCATGACCGATTCCCTGAGAACAAGATCATGATCGAACCCAACCTTTGCAAGACATGCGTGTACGCTGATGGTCACGAAGTGGCACTGTTGGACGAGATCACTGGCGAGCACTTGAAGGCCACCCCAGAGGAGCTGGAGCGGGCCGGAATCATTGTGCTGCAGGGAACTGGTGAGCCAACAGTTGACATCGCCTCGTCACCTGAAATGGACTCAAGCGTCAACGACCCTGTGGAGGATGACTTCGTTCCGGACTATGACCCTGATGACGAACCTCATCCAACTCAGAAGACAACGCTTCTTGCTGAGCCAATTGATTCATGCCCTGACGAGAAGCTCATGAGCGTGAACGCTGGCAAGAAGGGCGCTTGGGGTCACATATCAAGAGTAGAGATTGAAGAGTCAGACCTTCGTGTCAGATCAGACATCGACCAACCTCCTGAGACTGTCGATGAGATCATTGAGATCGTGGGCGACCACTACAAGGCTGCTCTCGCCGAAGGTTTCCAAGACCCGCAGGAAGACGCTCTTGAATCCGATGATGAAGAGATTGTTTTCAATCAGCAAATCGTCGGAGGTTCAAGCGCGCTGGAAAGCGTTGCCGATAAAATGAAGTTCAACAAGATCTATGCCGCCCAATACCTCGAAGGGGGGCGCATTGCATCTTTCAAGGAACCCGCATGGAGCAATCTCCATGTCGAGCAATGCCCTGCGCCATTACACCGAGGCGGTCACAGGCAGAAGTATCCCTCTGCACTTCATCGACGATGACGGAGACGATGATGAACTCCCGCCACCGCCGCCTCCGGCGGAACCTTGCCCGTACAAACGAGACAAGGACGGAGTTCACCGTCTGGTCGCAGAGGAACTGCCTGCCCTCAAGAGAAAGACTGCCGCTGATCTCGGTGCAGCTCCTAAGGCGAAGGCAGCGCCAGACAGCCTCAAGAAGCTCCGAACTGGTGACAAAGTCGTGAATGTCGACATGTCCAGCTCGGCGGAAGCCGGAGCCCAGAAGGGCTCATCAGAGGTGGTCGACGTTGAAATGGAAGAAACGGCAGGGGCATCATCATCTTCTGCCAATCCTCCCAAGGCGAAAAACATGCCAAAGCCATCATCCGTGCCCAAAGCCGCAGCATCGAGTTCTGCGGCCCCCGGAAGGGATGCGCCCAAATTGGTTCCAGCAGGAGGAACTCCGATCCGCGCGACAATGCCGGCAAACCAAGTGCCCGGTGCCGCGGTGATCGGATGGTATGACCAGGAGCAGTTCTTTGTTTCAAAGCGTGTCTCCGGCCTGCTGCGAGGGCATAACCATGCCAATCGACGTGATCGCATTCCGCTTCCGGACTTCCAAGATGGAGCCGGGATGGATTTTGCATCGGTGTTCTCATTCATCAAGAGGAGGTACTCTCGCTCCCTCACTGTGTCGGACTTGATTGACATCGTGACGTCAAACCATAGGTTTATGCTCGATGTGCAGCTTGCCCGCGAGGGGGAACTCTTCGCTGATAAGTATCTCTTCCTGCCGGTGCGAATCAAGGCAATCCAATCCCACAACGACTGGGTCCTGGAGAACATCAACATGGCATGGCCTGAGGTCGACAGAATCATCTGTCTTGATCCGTCGTTCACGGTCGAACGTCTGCTGCGAAAGGAGCATCCTACGCTTCCAGTACGACTTGACTTGCACCTCAAGGACATTCACCCCAAGATCTTGTACCACTACACTCACGTCGCCTTCTTGGATGATGTGATCCGATGTGGCATTTGTCCGGGGGGACTCAGGACTAGCAAGGCTCATTCGTACTTCTCGGCTTTCGATCCGTGGAGCATTCAGAAGACGAGTCAAGCAGGAATGGCCTCGACCAGACCAGTTGCGGTCGCAGTTGATGTTGAGATGGCGGTGGCATATGGAATCAGATTCGCCGTCACTCAAAGCCAGGCCGTTGTGACCACCGATTGGGTTCCGAACCAATTCCTCATCTATGCGTATGATGTGTCAGCGAAGTGCTTCATCTATGCGAACCACGATTATGCCAAGGAGAGAGCCTCGTTCAATCAGGACGTCCGAGACATTGTCGTGCGTCGCCGGGAACGGCTTGACCGTGGTGATGAAGCAGACGACAACGCAAGAAGGCAGTCATTGCTGGCAAGGTCAAGGTGGGACCTGTTCGGAAAATATGAGAAATGGGTGCATGGAGCCTGGGTGGAAAATGCCTTCATCCTCGAAAGATACAACCGTGAATTCTGCAAGGATCAGCTCGAGCATGCAGATGCCAATATCGGAACGTATTCAACTCCGTACATGGCGATTGCATGGCAGCCGGAAGGCGATGCCCCCAACAACTCGGCATGGCCTCTCTCGCTGGGATCAATTGATTGGGCGCATTGGACCCCTGAGATGGAGATGCGCTATGATCCTCGGGGAAACGAAAAGTTCTTCACTTCACGATGGATCACCGTTCGACAGCACGATGTCGAACCACAGCACTGCATGGATTGCGATTCCGACTCCCCATTCGGATGTTTGTCGCGCTTGAACTGTGGACGACTTGCTCGTGTGGCAACGGATATGAGGAAGGCATCGCTGCTTGTCCGTCTTGAAAACTTGGCCGCCAGCTTCGGTTTCGACTTGTCATTAGACATGTTCCCGGATGACGATATTCGTGCCCGGGGGGACCGTGGGCTAAGGAATCCTGCCGGTGGTAGGGTCAGGACTGGACAATCTGCCATTGCGACGATCCGAGCACACGCCAAGTCGCACATGGACAAAGCGTCCAAATTGGAATTTGGCTCGCTCGCAGAGCGGTTGTGCCTGGACCCATTCTACGCGTTCAACTGCGCGGCGCAGGACATGTCCCCTGACTGTTTGAAGTTTTTGCAACGACTCAGCTCAGCGGTATTGCCCATTCCGACGCGCACCGCCCAACAAATTCAAGAAGGGGTAGGCGTCAATGTGAAAGCGAAGATCTTGATGATTCCAGACACATCTCAGCGAGAAGTTGATGTGTCGAACGAGGTCTTTGTCTTCTGGAAGAACAAGATCCTACGCCCTGGTGTCTTTGTCGGACTGTACGCAATGGAGCACCACCGCTTCGAGGTACTGGGGTTCTCTGGTTCATTCCTCTCGGAAGAGAAGGACGTTGAGAAGCTGAAAACGGAGTTTGTTGGATGGCTGTCATCCGACCTCCAAAGCATCCCGTCCTATGAGAACCTGGTGCGAGCAGACCCAAGGAACATCCATGTTCCGGAAAGGGAGGGTGTCGATCGAGTGAAAGGGAAAGGCAAGGGCACATGGCGTCACGGAGGTCGACAAACCCGTGAGCATGCACCTTACCCAAGGAATCGATGGGCCCGTGACTGGAGGGACCTCGATGATGACGTTGGTACCATCCCAGGTTGGCACTATGCAGATTGGACCTGGTACCAAGACAACTACGGAGCGGACTGGTGGGGTCGCGGCCGATAGACCCCACCTGTGCACGGCGGGAGCCGATGCCTTTTGACAGTTGTGCAGTCCTTTTCATCCAGTGCTTGTGGTAGCGCATTGTCTTTCCGGGTGTTGAAAAGCTCTCAAAAGCCTTTGCACGCTCTGCGGAAGCAGTAGCCTCACGTTCAACTTCTTTGAGGCTGTCCGCATTCTTTGCAAGGCTTTAATTCGTTTTGCCGAAGTGCACTCTTCCTAAAAGGAAGCATCTCTCAGCATGCCGCGTGGAAACGTGTGCCTACGTAAAAGGCCCATTTCCAATTTGACGAGCTGTGGATGCATGTGAAAAGCGCTGCATCCAATCTTCGATCGTCCGTTCGGCAATTGACTTCATATCTTAATCGAGTTAATCGTCGTTCCCTTGCGCCTCAGGTCGGCAAAGAATCTATGAAAGCTATAGGCGCGTACGGTGTTAACCACGAGGGAAACACCGGGGAACCGGAGGTCAGAAAGGTATGCACATTGTCCCGTGTACATAGTCGTGTATAGAGTTCTTCACTACCTTTGCTGCCAAGTGCGTTCAGCGGGGGGTGTATTTGCACGATTGTACACCTGTACATACCATATTGACCTCTATGTTTGGCTCAAGAAAAGGGCGCTCTACATGTTGGTACTTGTAGGCTGTTGGCCTGTAAATTCACAAGAAGCTACTATTGTGCAGAAAGTGTGGTGCTACTCCGTTGAGCTCAGAACTCGAAATCGGCAGAGCTCAGCTAAGACAGGATGTCTCTTCCTGGCTGCGGGTGTTGCTGGTGGCGCCCAAAGCTTTCATGTTGGCCATGACATGGCTGAAAGAAAGGCAGATGAGGCGCTGGGGTGCCCAGACGGGTCCAAAGATGGGCCAAGTGCTACGAAAGCAGGTTTGGCGGGCTGAGTGGATGATGAACAGTCGTCTTGGAGGGAAATGATGGCAGGCAAAGTGTTGCAATAATTGCAAACGTCTATGGTTCTCAGGGCCTGAACCTGTACCAGATGTAGGGTCTTCCCCGTTGGCATACAGCCAATCCATGAATCCATGCTAGGCCCTAGGCGCTAGTGAGGGGCTTCCAGCTTGTATTTCCTTCTCTTTCCTCCGTGCAAGACATTTTTGATGACGTGATTTCGACTTTTTGTTTCAAGGTTCCGCTGGTCCCTTTCAGGCGAAGGACAGAGCGAGTTGGGAGAGACCACACGTCAGACCCGTTGTCTCGTCATCCGTGAAACAGGAGCTGCTGGCGGCTTCGAAAACAAGCTGGTCCAATGTGTCCAGGTGGCTTATGCAATCATGCATCAGTTGCATTGGCATAAAGAATCATGGCATTAGCATACCAAACATATCCAAACATCGCATCGCATCGCAGTTTCAAAGTTTGAAGAGCCTCAAATGCTATGACGTTGCAGGTTGCTCAGAGCACTGGGCTCGGACTTTACCCAGTAAGGCGTAAGGTTGAGGGATTTACTTTTGTTAGATCAGGAAGGGTGCTTGGCTTCAGTTTCCGGGATATTTCAGCGCTTTCCTTGATCTGCTCAGGTCCTTCAGTACTGCGGGTTCGTTCTTCCAAGCTGAGAATTTCAGTCAGGAGTGAGATTCTGCACAGGCGCGGAAGGAATGTTAAAAGCGCGGAGCATAAGTTTGCGCCTGTTGCTTGGAGTTTTCGCACCTCAATTGATCCGGTGGGGTCAGTCGTTTGCACGTGTTGCGACACTTAAGGACCGGACCTTTGGTGGGAAAGAAGTATGAGAACAGAAGCAATCGAAAACGCTACTAGCAAGGACGCTACGAACGGGGCTCCTGGCCGTACTAGGAGCAAGAACGCTACTAGTAACATCTAGTAACAAGAAGCTACTAGGGGCTCCTGGCATCGCTACTAGGAGCAAGGTTGCTACTCCAAGAGCATTACGCCTCGAAGGTCGAAACCAGGGAACTTCTCGGAGACACAGCCACGACCTGTTGCTGACGTGGCATCTTTAGGGTTCAAGGGAGGGGCTTAGGGCTCCTCCACAGCTCCGGGTCCCATCTTGAGCGATGGGGTCAGAATCTCAGTAACAAAACAAGTAGCTTAGATGTTTGGACTGAGTTCTTTGAAAAGTGCTTGCGCTTAGAGTTGCATCAGCCTTACAATGGCTTGCACTGACACATGATGCACGTTTGTTTGCACAACTCAACGTGTATTTTTTTCCCTATCAATTGTGTTCATCCAAAGTCTGACTGGGCCCCTTCACCGCTGAACTCACTGAAGGAAAGCAAGAAAAGAAACAGGAAAAATAACGATCAGATGATAAGATAGTTGCCGTCGGGACTGGTTTTGCAGTCCGGTTGGCATTGCCGTGCTGAGCTGTGCCTCCTCAGGTCTGGTGGTTCTACGGAGAAGAAGAAGAGAGCCTCAGAGAGTGACCCGCCAGATTCATCGAACCGTAGGTGCTTTTGGCGCTTCAGTGTGCTTGATGTTGTTTTTCTCCTCCGGCCTTCAAATTGAAGACCTTTTCATTCTTCCCGTGCCTTTACTGCAAAGAATGTTATGGAAGATAGGGTAATTTGAAGATGCGCCAGAGATTGTTTGGGAACGCAGCAATGTTGCTCGTGTTTTTAGCTTGTTTGGGCCCCAAAAAAGGCCTTGGGATGTGATGGTGGTGGTGAAGGAACATGCGTTGTAGCAGCAAGGGAGTGCTCATGGAATGTGTTTGAACGTGTGCCTTAGATCGTGCAAAACATAAAAGAATATAAAAGCCAACATTTCGTCTCCCACCATATTTTTCCTTGTTTATAGAGCTGCGCAACTGTCACTGGGTGAGGTGAAAAGAAATATGAAGCTGACGAGAAAGATGCCTTTGCAAGTGGGACTGAAAGCATGGATGTCAGCACCAAGCCACGACGCTTGAAGAAGGCACAGCTTGTGATTTTTGTTGGAACGGTCCAGGGTGTGAAACCGAATTCCGAATCCATTTGGCCAAAGCAGACCAAAACATTTGCCAAAACATACCGAAGAGATTTCATCCAGGCCGCCACCCGTGCGAGACTGGAGGAGAGCTGCAACTTGAGAACTTTTTTTGGCATGTTTGTTCCTGGGGGCCCTGGGACCCAGTGGGGGGCAGACTCAGACATTTAGCACTACATTTAGCATTTAGTTCCCAAAGGAGAAACGCCACTCTTTGTACCGTGCATCGTGCAACGTAAAGGCGGACCTCGGCCAACGATCGGCCGAAGTGGCTGCGAGGAGCGATCGACGTCGCCTCGTCCACCAGACCCTCCAGCGGAACAAGTGACTCCAACGACAGAGGCGCATTTGGATGCATTTGGGGACCACCGTCTCGAGACGGTGCACGTGAAATTGTCGATTTGGAACGGGTGGACAGGTATGTGGAGTCGACAAAGAGTGAGAGAGAGAGAGAGAGAGCTGAGTCGCGAGCTGTTTCAGCCGTTTCCTCACTCATCTCACTGGATCCGAGCTGGCCGATCCAGGTGCGCCCCTGCGACCACTGTGGGGAGATGCGAAAAACCACCAACTTCTTTCGCGGCGAGGAAGTCGATACCCTAGTCTTCGTGGTGAACAGACATGCAATACCTGCACCAGAGCGAGATGCATTTTCAAACGGCACTGGAATTGGCAATATAGCAGCATGTAGCATCAAAGAACACAGATATCAAATTGAGTATTTCAATATGATCTGATGCGCTGCGTACGAACTGTTCCCCTCGTTTGGCATTCGCAGTGCCCTTGTGCATGGGGTTTTGTCATTTGGCATGATCTTCCACCATGGATGTAGGGCAGACTTGTGTTGATCGTGATGTTGCTGCTGAGCTGGAGTAATTAGTTGAGATATAGCTAGTAGCAGCTGGCCGCTAGCCTGAAACTCTGAGTGCACTTCAAGCGAGCCCATTCCCTTCCTCCCCACCGAACCCCCCCCACCGTACTCGGCCCCGAGTCCCAATGGCTGTGTGCAGCATGCCAGCTCACCAACGGAGGCCGATTTGGGATTTCTCAGATCTCTCTCTCAATCATTAGAGGCAGTGCCTCACCTCAGGAAGAGCAGCGTTACCAAGCATTCTTGCGACCATGGATGGCAATTGTAGGACAAGAAGAAAGTGCTGGATTTGAACCCTGTGAAGAGGTAGATCCCGATTTTTGAGTGGGTGGCGTCTTGCGGTTCTTCAGGAATTAGCCAGTAAAAAGGGGACCGTAGGCTCTTCACAAAAAAGGAGACTAGAAGGGGACTGACCTCTTCCCTGCTTGGCAAGCACACACGCACACACCAAGTGGTGCTAGGTCAAGACCGGCAAATGAGGGCATTTCCTGAAAATCCTAAGTGGCGTTGGGTCATGGTGTGGCTTCAGATTTTGAGCAGGGACATTTGGCATGGTATGCATGAGAGGTGACAGGCTGTGAAACGGCAAGTGTGCACGGCTGAAAAAGTGAGAAGTCACCCAACAAACTATTTAACTATCAGGCTCCTTAATGCCGTCAGCGGTATATAAGGCAACATCCTAGCGAGACCAAAGCTAAAAGGACAAGGGAACCGGTTTTGCAATGCACCAACACCATCTCCTGGGCGCGGGTCGGGGTTGAAGTCGTCACTGCTGTCACCTGGTGTGGCAATTTCTTAGTGTCATTTCCTCGTCAAAAACAGGCATAGTGCCGAGGGCTCTCACAGTTGAGCTGCTGACCTACCAACGAGATGAAGAAGCAGAACCCCCTCACCAGCAGCATCAATAGAGGGCACCAACACTGGCAGGTAAATAGGTGCATCAGGCGGCACTGCATCTTCGACCGGCAACCCCCAAGAATGCATGTGGTGTGATCGTGAAAAACAAGTGGAAACACATCGTAAAAGACTTCATTGTTCAATATTGTTCAACATGTTTTTCTTGGTGTGTCTATGATTTTTTGAGCGCTTTTTCTTGGCGGCCCCCAAAGGAGTTTGAGGTCTCCATGCCGAAAGGAGGTGATAAACGGATATAAACGGTCGATATCCGCTGAGAATGTAGCGGCTTCGACACAGCCTGAGCCCTGTTGATTTCTTGGTGGAACCTGGTTACGGGATATGTCGGGATCTGGTGTGTAATGGCTGTTTTTGGGTCAGGGCTAGGTTCAGGAACAGCAGGTGATTCATTGACCGCATCAGTTTTTGGCTCAGACTCCTTTGAACGTGGCCATGACAGTGGTACATGGCACAGTGGTGCAGGGCACCGTGGTCGGACAACCTGTGGTTTGGGAGGATCGATGGGGTTATCCCGTTGGACAACCGGTAGGACCGGTTGTGACTGATGACCAAGGCGCTCAATCAGGTTGGTTTCTCTATGCCATTGGCTGGGCTCTTTGCTGTTGTTTTGGGCCTGTTGGGCCCATCTTTTGGCTGGTCGTGGGCTGCCGCCATTTCTGCAAGCCCGAGGAGGAAAGGAAACGACTTCCGCAAGAAGGTCAAGTGGCATCAGTTTCACTTGTGACTGCTCTCCTCACCATGGCTCTCAATCTGGTCTTGATGACGATGCTCTTAGGTATGATGCCATCCAGTGTCAGTAGAAGTGCGGACAGATTTCGCTGAAGACATCTCGTGATGTTGCGAACCCAACTTTGAAGGAGTTAGCTCTACATACACAAACATAGGTACTTGCGGCAGACAATCCGCAAAGCGTGATGCCTGCCATAGCCCCAAGCGCGCAGACTCTAGGGCCAGCATCGCACTCAAGGGGGTGCCGTGATCTATTTCTTTGCGCAGACCGTTCCGTCACATTCCTGCAGACGTAAAACAGACACCACACTTTGCTCTAGCAACAAGACGCTACGAACGGGGCTCCTGGCATCGCTATGGGCAAGGATGCTACTAGGACTAGGAACAAGAAGCTAGTGACAGCTACTTTGCTATCACTCGATGTGTTGCTCTTCGCTTGCTTCTTTTCGTTTTTGTCCGACTGACGCTGTTTCTTTGGTTCTTCGGATGCTCGAATTGTTGATCACAGTTTTGGGTCCGGCTTTTGGATTGCTGAAGAGGCTTGGCATTTGGTGCACGCTCGAAACAGAAGAGGCGCCAAACGAACAGTGGTGTGACACGCGTGCACTTTGGGAGAGAAGGCCTAACAGGTCTAACATGCAGTCAAGGGAGTGCAAGGAGCGGCATTTCATTGTCATTGATATATGGTCTACTATGTAATAGGTCGACAGGTCGACCACAAACCATTATGAGGCCACTTTTGTTTAATTGACATGGTGTGACATCATGCATTCACAAACCAAGCATTTTAAGCTCTTTTTGTAGCTTTTCAGTAAGCTCCAGGCTGGGTGCAGCCCAGACGCCTCAACCTCAGAGTTGTCTTCTACAGTAGGATGCAACGACTTGAAGTTGAAGGCATGGAGTAGAAGCACAGCACACACGTCGTTTACACATGAGCCCAAATGTCCCACCAAAAGGATGGGTATGCTTTACGGAGACTGCTACTAGGGTGGAGGCCATCGCAAGGAGGTTGGAGGCCATTGCTACTAGTTATATAGATTTATCATTTTTTTCTGTCTTGGATCACTCGAGGCTAAAGCCGCAGCCTGTCTTCAGAAGACAAGGTAGCTCCAGCAACGTCCTGAGGACGGCGCATTTCCTCTCTCAAGCTTGAGTTGAGAGGCCAGCGCACGCCACGACATAGGCATAGGCGGCATAGACATTTTGCAATTGAGTGGTTTCACTTGTCAGCATAGAGCACAGACCAATGAGCAGCAGAAAGACGCCCGGCAGGAGCAAGCAGAGCTCTGGGGATGGCTCAGACAATGAGAGCGACAAGGGAACCGTCACCTCGAGACCCCGAAGGTGCGCAAAACCATTCGGCCAACACCATGAGCAAAGTTTGGGGCAACGCCCTGAGGCGGTAAGAGCAATATTTGGTTTGGTGAGAGCCTGGAATGTTTGGCTTGCCGAGTTGGAATGATCTAGAACCCCAGCCCAATGGAAGGGTGTACAATGTGTACCATAAACAAGTTCGCTAGAAACAACATGAACAACATCCAACGAGCTCGACAGATGTTGCCATTGTTTTTCTGTATTTACCTCGTTGGGAGATTGACAGACAGAGTGACAGAGCAATTGGGCCTGCCAAATGATCCATGCAGTCACCCGGTTGACAGGGTAAAAGACAAAAGTCAATTTTGTTGGTTTTTGTGCCGGAGAGCCAGCAGCGGAGACAAGTATATATAAATAGAAGAAAAGCAATTTATTTTGGAGTACAAGTGTGCAAAGATCATTGTTATTCATTTTGTGGAAGACTATTCGTTTCAACAGGCGTGGCCGCTGCAAGACCAACCACCAAGACAGCAGAGCACTCAGAGCTGAAGAAGACTAAGGGCAAGCACACGCACACAATAGGAGACCTGATCTTATATGGGTATGTATACATGTATACCAATTACACTATATCGCCTTTAGAATCAGGGACTCTTGCAGTATGATTTTTTGTAGTTTAGCTTGCCCACAGGCAAGCATTTGTCAGGTAACCCCGAGGAGAAGGATGGCTAAGTAGGGGCGTTAAGTAAGCAGCAAATAACTCAAATATGAAGTTAGAAGAGCGACGGCTTCCTTGACGACCTCTTTTTGAGCAACAAATGAAAGATGCTTAACCTAATTAGCAGCGATGGCCTCCACCCTAGTAGCGATGGCCTCCAACCTACTAGCGATTGCCTCCAACCTAGAAGCGTCCTTCTTCTTCCATTCTTTTAAGATTGTAAGCAGAGGCAGTTCACAGAGGCAGTAGGCGGTGCCTCTCAGCTGAGGTGAGCCTGGCCGCCACCTCAGATGGTTGTCATTGAGTGGGATTGATTATGATAGATTATGTAAGAAGCAGTACTTGATGGGCTGAGGACCTAAAATATAGAGACAAACTTTTTGCCACACACTTGTGAGGATTTTTTGCCTCTTCAGATTCTGATCGAAGAGACAAACATCAGACGTTTCATGGGAACTCCAAGGCTTGCGTGTGCCGGGTGAGACTGATGATGGCTCGTCGGGAGCTTGAGTCAGTTGGAGTCGGATGAAGATGACCCGAGAAGTTACTACTAGCAAACATTGTTACTACTAGTAAGGCACTTGTTACTAGTAGCGTGGCACTTGTTCCTACTAGTAAGGACAATTTGCAAGCATCCTGGGCAAATCCTTACCCTGTTGGGACAAGTGACCTGTGCAATGCCAAGCATTTTTTGCCATGATTCGGGGGGTGCTTGTGCGTCTCAGGCCGGGTCGACGCGCAAAGCTCACCCGTGCTAGCACCGCCAATTTGGGCGGTAAGCTGTCGGATTCCTCAGTTAAAGATGCGAGACCTTGGTATTCACACCTTGTGCATGTACCAGGAAAAGCAGTCCTTATCTCGTCTTCAGTGCGACTCAAACTCAGGAAAGCTCCAGATTCGAGTCTTAGACAAGTCTCCCTGGCAAGTTGCTTGTTGTTGTACTGCTTAGCCTCAACTCGCCACGTGCTCTAGAATGTAGACAGTTCGATTCCTTGGATAAAGCCAGTTGGCCTGTCAGCAGTTTTAACTTGACAGTCCAAGATGTGTGCCATGCGGCAGTGCCATGCTGTGTCATGATCTGTGCTTGGGTCTCTTCAATTGAGGCTATCACAGAGGCCCAAACGCTTTCCGTTCTCTACTAGGGGCTTCTGGCCTTACTGCTAGGAGCAAGGACGCTACTAGGGGCTCCCGGCATCGCTGCTAGGAGCAAGGACGCTACTAGGGGCTCCTGTTCTCTCTTCAGTAAAACACCATGGACGCCGAATCGCGAGATCTTCAGCTCAAAGCACGAGTGCAATTGCCGCTCCAAGACGCCATGGCGGACACAAAGCCCAGGAAGAAGATCACCGCGGTTTCTTTGGCAGAGCATTTTGCGTTCTTAGGATGGCATTCTGTGGCATTGACCACAGTTTGCCATCTCTTTTTTGGACTGCTAATTTCTAGAGAAGAGAGGTAGGCTACAAGCTTTGACAACTGCAGTAGGTTTTTGATCCTCAAGCATCCTTATTTTCTCAATGTCAAGAACCAAGCACGAATGCAAAAAGCATCGTGACACCGATGTTTTGCTGTTGCGAATGGATGTCTTGAGCCACTGTGGTGTCACGGTGACAGCAAACGCTTACAACATGCGATGCAGACACCTGCATATGATGTTGAGGCTGAACTGGCACAGCACAGTACCGATTCGAACGCATGGATGGCCTGTCATGGACTTGTCTTGAACCTGAGTAAGGTGCAGATCCAGTGCCAAAATGTGGGGAGTTTTATTTGCGTTTTATTTTGTTGCACGCCCATAATTGTGCCATTTCATGTAGAGCTCGCGGAAGAGTATATTGTCAAGATGGGAAATCTGAGTGAGTTTTCGTTATTAGGAGCAAGGACGCCACTAGGGGCTCCTGGCCTTACTACTAGGAACAAGAAGCTACTGGGGGCTCCTGGCATCGCTACTAGGAGCGATCGGACGCTACTAGTGTGGCCAGCCAGAGGTTGTCTTTGCTTTGCTCAGTCGAAGCAGGAATTCCTTGAAGAACATCCTGGTGGCCCTGACGTGGTCGTTGCATTGGCTGGCAAGGAGCATTGATATATCTTTTGTGAAACATACCGGATTAGGTGCGATAGCACTTGGAACAGCATAGGTGCAGCAGATAAGGGTATAACGCCCGTGACGAAAGTTGATGAGTAAAGTTGATGACATCCATTTGAGGCTCAGGTACTGTAAGGTTGTGTCAGTTTCCTGGCCAAAGTGTCACTTTTGCAGGATGGGACCCAGGACTTCGAGGATATCTCTCACAGCGACAGTGCTCGCGAGTGGGCCAATAAGTGCCTCGTTCGGTTGTCAAAAAGGTTGATCATCCTGCAAATTCTCTAGCCGCGACAGGGTGAACACCACTCATGAAAATGATCTGAAATGGATCAACATCAGCGGTTGCAGTGAAATTACAAACAAGATAAGGCAGGCCTCGGAGAACTTGTTAAGATGATTGCATCACCCTGCCACTCTTTTTGACTCATTTCCCCTCCCAAGGCTGATCATCGGCTACATGAAGGGAACGGAGGAAGAGGAGAGCGAGAGAAAGGTGAAGATCGTTCCGAAGCATGCCGAGGACAGTGACAATTGGAAAGTACTCAGCTTTAGGAGGAGATTCGTTCAATTGCAAGATATTGCAAGTCTTTGATCAACCAAACAACCGTATCCAATCTCATTCATCCATATAGAGTGTTGTGAAGGGAAGGAAGGAAACAAGGTCTAACAAGGAAAAGATAAGATACAGCAAGAATCAACAAGACAAGAAAAGAAAGAAGACAAGACAAGTCAAGGTCTTTTGTTGGTGTATATATATATATGTCTATTATTTTCTCACTTGATTTTTTATTTGCACATCACACTTGGTCGACAGAGGGTCCACTTGCGAGGCTGCTCGAGGAGGCGGCGGTGGAGGAGGACTTGGTGCCTTTATCCCTGCCGTCTTGGTCGTGATTCTGGCAGGGGCGGCCTATTTCTTCCTGAACAAGTCCTGAGTGCCGTGTACCAAAGCCGAAGCCACAAGCTACCGCAGGCGCAGCGCCAATGGCACTGCTGGAAGAAACTGTCACCCGGATTTTGCCACATTTTGCGAATCTTCGTGTTGAAAGCAACACCGCGACACCTAGACTCTCAGAAAAAGTGTCAGATGGTGCGTTTCCAACTGTCATGATCTTCTGCTTGGATGCGCCATGGCACAATGCAGTGCAAAGCTTCGGGTCGCAGTGGTTCGGGGCCAGAATCATATTGTTCTAAACATGAAAGGCTGAGAACAATTTGGTGCCAGGGCTTTGCGGAGACGAAGCAAGACCCGGTAGAGATAGTGAAGGACTTAAAGATGCTCAAGGCTTTCACCAGCAGTCTGAGAGGCCGAGGAATAATCGATGAAATCAACAAGTAGACTGGGTTTACTGGGAGGGTTCTGTTGGTTTTGGAGGGGTTGAGCTTCATCGTGTCACATTCTTTAAGCCACTGGCAGCTGTTTCTTTCACCAAGGATTCACCCAAAACGATGCCTTCCAAGAAGGCGCAGACTTTCCAGCATGCTCATGTTCGTGCTCAATAAAAGGAGCAGTAGATAGATCAGTATAGATCAGTAGCTCTGACTCCAACATGAAGTCAGAAGCGGTGACTTTTTCACGTCACGGTTTGCGTTTCAAGGGGCTACCTTGATCAAACCTTGATCCCATCCAGTCTTTACCCTGCTGTTTACTTTCTTCCAGACACATCAGCAGATGGACGGTGTTTTATGCCGCATATTATTGTGTGGCTTATTGTGGTAAGTGGTACATAGGCAGTGGATTGACTGCAGATTTTGACTGCAGATTGGGTCAAACACGGTTGAGGCCTTGGAGAAGAACATTGTCGAGAACGAAGAAGCCCAGAAGGCATTAAGCCCAGCAGATCTGAGATCCAGATAGATCCAGAGTGTGCTTTGGGTTGACCATGTGTGACAGCCGTTTAGCCTTTCTTGCTGGACAGTCTTGTGACGGGAAAGAGGAGAATTTCGATGCAAGGAATTCTTTCAATCCACTGAATTCACTTGTTCCTAATAGCTTCTTGTTACTACTAGTAAGGCACTTGTTACTACTAGCGTGGCACTTGTTACTAGTATTCAAATTTGGCCATAGATGCGAGTGTAAAATCTGAGCTTGCCCAGCAATGCACGTTGCATGATGTTGCATGCCGGCAGGTGCCACCATTGCCGCAGCGAACGTTGCCTGGCGGTTTCACTGTGGGCGAGCGGGCAGTCACCATGGCTTGTTTCGACTTATGGCTGTTGCTTCGATATGCAGCGTAGCTGAGCGGAGCTGGAATGCCTACTGAGAGACCATTTTCCCTTAGCGCCTTAGGAGGCGGAGGTGCTTTCTTCGTGAGAGGAGGAGGGCCGACAATTTGCTCCTCATTCCGTGTCTCATTCCATGGCAGGTCACTCTCATTTCCAGAGAGGCGCAGAACCAGTCGCGGACCCCGGCGTGTTTGATCACACTCCTGCGGCCAAAAGTTGTCCATGTGCGCTTTTTTTTCCTAAACAGCTTTCTTCGGCAGCAGGTGATTTGGGAAGCCGATCTCAAAGGTAACGAGGACGCTACTAGGTGGAGGCCATTATTAGGAGCAAAGGGCATCGCTACTAGGAGCAAGAACGCTACTGGGGGCTCCTCCCCGTACTACTAGGAACAAGAAGCTACTAGTAACAAGAAGCTACTAGGGGCTCCTGGCCTTACTACTAGGAACAAGAAGCCACTATAGTAGCAAGGAGGCACAGAGTGACGGGAAGTGGAAGACCTTCTATCATGGCCAGGTTGTTAATGGAGCTTGGCCAAGAGGGCAACATTGTCGGAGCGGCTTGTGGTCTCAGCGTGCTCCGGTGTTGTGTGAGAATGGGCAATTGGGCCGCGTAGTGGGCTGAAAAGTGTTCTCATGTGCTCTTGCTTGCTATACCTTGCGGTCACTTTGTAGCAATGGTGTCAAGTCCAAGACTGAAATCCAGGGATAGTAGTGGAGAGATTGAAGATATCCTAAGACCCAAGGAAGGACCACAGTAGCATCCTAAGGTCTTTGGCCGCGTAGTTGTTCAAACAGACACCAGACGAGTCACTCAGGTCGAGCAACGGTGTGGTGGAGATGTAGACCTGCGGCTTCTGGTCCTGGACTTAGAAGAGGCAGATCAAAGAGCCCCAGGAGAGAAGGACGATCAAACAGATCCGCAAACTGTCATTAGTTCCAGACATGGCTGAAGTGCCGTGCGCTACAGAATTCAAACAGATTTCAGTAGGCCGTGCACTATTACGATGAGTGAAACTGCTGAGAGCAGTTTTAGTTTGTATATGTTGGTATCTTTGAAATGCTGAGAGCTGAGGTTCAGTTCCCACGTGGGGTCAGCTGGAACTACTGGCATGGTTATGGTTACATCGTGGCAACTGCATGAGAAGAGTGAACTGGCTATTGTTTGGGCGAGGAAGTGCAACCAATAGTAAGCTTATTAAGCCCGTTGCTTCAATCTGAGTCGATGCCTCTTTCCATTGGGTTTATCTATGCAGAAGGAATTTACCGGTTTTACATTCGAGTGGCATCGAGTACGTGTTTGTTTTCGGCCCCTATCCCAGCAGGCAATCCACTTGGTTTGTTCTACAGAGCCACGGTGTGCTTGGACAGCGGACTAGTGGCAATAGACCACCCGCTAGCAGGAATCGTAGGGGGCGAGCTATGAAACCTTGCTTGTGGCTGGATAACCCATGCTTTCTATAAAATGAAGTTTGAAAACAGTGAACTCTCCCCTTGACTGTTACCCTTGACTGCTATCCTGGCAATGAGGCTATTATGAGTTCATTCATGCGATTCCTGGGTAATTTTTATCACGTTGTCCAAAAGTGGCAGGTGGCTGTCACCATCACAGCTCAGCCGGGGGTCCTCCAGATTGGGGAGCATGGGATGGCCTCCATCCTCATAGCGATGCCCTCCAACCTAATTGCGCCAGCATGTTGCCAAAGCTGCTGCATCACAGAATCTAGTGACTCTAGTGAGGGTTTGTGGCAACAATCTGGACGCTATTCTGGATATTTTTTGCGTGCAACATCTTACGAATTGAATTTGTGCTTCATTCGCATTTGGTATGCCGTTTCTTGTTGGTTTTCTACCCCTTCTCATCGCCCAGCTCTAGTATCTACCTTGAGGAACCTTTAGCAGGTGATTGTTTATGTTTGTGAGACGATGTCGTCAACCTTTGCCTCTGACATCTCGTCTGTGAGATGTCTCCCAGGTCAACCTGCACAGTTTGGAGCTGCACGTGCTGCGGGGATCTACGGATTTAGCTGGGGTGCTCGAGCAGGGGCCCCAGACCCTGCAGCGCCTCATGAGCTTCATGATCCGCGAAAGCCAAGTGTCTCATGAGGGTCTGTCTATTTTTCGCTTGCACAATGTCTTTCGATTTTCGCTTGCAGCGTCTGTCTTCCATTTCAGGTACGCTCCTTGGTGACATTGCTGAAGCCTCAAAAGGCACAGCAGGAGACGGGAGCCGAGCCTGGAATTGTAGTGCCGTGTGAAACAGATCTACTGGGCATTACATCGACCAAACGGCAAACAGCTTGATAGCTTGTTCGACACGGATTGTGTGGAGTTGAGGCTCACTTGAAGGTGGCATATGGCATGCCAGATGCTGATTTTTGAGGGCAGTCTCGCTTGGCAGTCGCCCTGTCGTCAACTTTGTCGCTCTACTCTGGCTCAAGTTGGGCTTCCAAAACGGAAAGACATGCCGCTCTTCCAGGCTCGGCGGCTCCGCCAGTGGAAACAACAAAAGCCTGGCATTGTCGTTGTCAGGTCTTGCGGAGCTTGGGGAAGAGCAGGCTCGGCTGAGCAGGCTCAATGCCTGTAACTTGCCGAAAGAGTTTCAAGACGTTCACCCAGTCCAAATAAGATAAAGGACATTTGTCACCCAGTCTGTTCGTGCTAAGCACCAGAGGCCCTTTTTCAGCACCTGTCGCCCAAGCCCGTTACCCTCAACCCTAGCTGGCCATGTAGCCCAGAAAGACTGTGAGTGGCACGAATGGTTGCAAGTGAGAACTGGAGACTTTATGGACCTTTTGTTGTCACCCACCAACTCTAACCTTCTGAGATACAAGCCATTCATAATCTTCACATTTTGCATGTAATTTGCATTACAAGTCGACGTTCCCCTGTCATTACAAGTCGACGTTCCCCTTTGTTTTCTCATGTTTTCTCCAGAGATGTCAGCACTGCGACGATCGGTCTCCACCGAGGTTTCCAAGTTCGAAGCCTTCAACGTGGCGGCCGAGGCCGACGACGCGACGCCCTCGATGACTGAGACGCAGGTGAAGCACTGGCTCTCGGGGCCCAAAAAGCGTGACGGGGTGAATCTCGGTGAGCAAGGACGCAGGTGAAGCACTGGCTCCTGGCCTCGCTACCAGGAACAAGGGCCTCACTACTAGGAACAAGAAGCTACTAGGAAACAATAAGTAGAATTTAATTAGAATCTAATTAAACTTTAGTTAGAATTAGAATTAAATTTAAAGTAGAAATAAATGATAACATTAATATGAATGGTATCGCTGGCAGGTTGGAGGTTGGAGGCCATCGCTGGTAGGTTGGAGGCCATCGCTAGCAGGTTATCGCTAGTAGGTTGAAGGCCATCGCCAGTAGGTTGGAGGGAGTCGCTATTAGGTTGGAGGCCATTGCTTTTAGGTTGGAGGCAATCGCTGGTAAGTTGGAGGCCAAGGCCACCGTTATTGGGTTGGAGGCCATCGCTGATAGGCCACCGCTATTGGATTGCGCTATTTGGATGGGGGGCATCGCTATTGGGTTGGATTCCAAATGGTTTCAAACTGAATGTGTGGTTTAAATCTTGGTCCTAGGATAGCTATTGTTCAGTTTGATCTTTTTTTTTCGGCATTAGCATTCAGCTCAGGAGAGCGTATCAAATTGCTCCAATCCACGTGGGCATGTGCCATCCTCCACAGTCAGAGGCGGTGCAGCGTGATTTGCTTGAGTGGCATTGAGAAATTATATAGAGCAATTTGTAATTTTTGTGTGGCTCGTTATGTTGCCCAAGCAGGTGCTCCTAGTCAAGTCTCAAAACCATAAGCACTGCATGCATGATGCCAACTTAAGAATTTGTTTTTAAAATGGATCCTCAAGTGAAGACGCCTCATTAGTAATTGCATATGTTGACGCCTTATGATTATCTCGGACGTTCGAACGCACGGGCGCGGCGCAAGCGGCGCCGCGTGCTGCCTGTCCAGCCGCGAACGGCTAAGTCTCAGTGAAGGGGCGAGCCAAGTCAGCCGCCCGTCGAATAGGACGGCTAGCCGTCCATCGCTGCAAAAGCCGACGTCCGTGGTCGATCAGCGAAATGTCAAGTTCAAGAGGGACACCAACCATGGGAGTGTGAACACCCAA
>CAXAMN010026717.1:45496-82431 GCA_963970005.1 Durusdinium trenchii | reverse complement strand
CTAGTAGGTTGGAAGGCTATTGCTAGTAGGTTGGAGGCCATCGCTAGCAGGTTGGAAGGCTATCGCTAGTAATGTCCACCTCGTAATAATAACCCCCCCCCCGGATCAAGTGTGGGCGCCAAATATTGTGAAATCCAGAAAATTCCTAGAAAATCTTGATTTGAATTGGACGTGAAAGGAAAGGAAAGGAGATTGAAGGAAAGGAAAAGAATTGAAAGAAAAATGAAAGGAAAGGAAGGAAATTGAAAGGACAATGAAAGGAAAGGAAATTGAAAGGACAATGAAAGGAGAGGGAAAGAAATGAAAGGAACATGAAAGGAAAGGAAAGGACATTGAAAGGATAATGAAAGGAAAGGAAATCACGAAAAGAACCAGCCAGGGATTGTTTAGTATTATTTCAGGCCTGGAGTAATTGAAGGTTTGGGCTGCTCGTGGGGGGTGGTCTGTGTGGGTTGATTTCAGGTTGCAAATTGCAATGCCCAAATATGCAATTTTAAAAGAAACATGCAGCAGCCAAATCAGACATCCAGAAAGGATTGCCTTCAATAAAGCTCAAGCTGTTCAACCAAAAGGACTTCTAAATAAAGGGATTTTAAAGGAAACCGCCAAGAGAACCAGCCAGGGATTGTTTAGTATTATTTGAGGTCTGGAGTAACAAAAGGTTTGGGCTGCTCGTGGGGGGTGGTCTTTGTGGGTTGATTTCAGGTTACACATGGCAATGCCCAAATAAGCAATTTTAAAAGGCAAATGCAGCAGCCAAATCAAAATTCCAGAGTAAAGGAAACCACAAAATAATCAGGTTTTGGAATCACCTGAAAGCTCAGAATCAGCTTGGATGAATCAAGGTCTGGAAGCAGCTGAAAATCAAGATCCAGAAAACATTTATATAGTATTATTTGAGGTCCATTTACTATTGGTTGTTGAAAAGATTTAGTATTATTTACGGGCCATTTATTATTAGGAAGTCAACATTAGGTTGGAGGCCATCCCTGGTAGGTTGGAGAAGGCCATCGCTAGTAGGTTGGAAGGCTATCGCTAGTAGGTTGGAGGCCATCCCGAGTAGGTTAGAGCTAGTAGGTTGGAGGCCATCGCTAGCAGGTTGAAGGCCATCCCTAGTAGGTTGGAAGGCCACCGCTAGCAATTAGGTTGGAGGCCATTCCTCTTATTTATTCAAAAGCAAAGACAAGAAAGGGAAGATCTTGGGACCGGTGGAGTCCTGCCCACAAGTCAACTCTGTCGAAGTTTGAACAGCTAGGAGGTCTCAACAGGAGAAGAATTCCATATTCATATCGGTCCTATCGAATCTGATCGAATTCAGTCCGGCTCCACTTAACTGTTTTTGCACATGATCAGGAGCTGTGGTTGGGCGATGAGGGGACAGCGCGGGCCTTTAGAAGTAAGTTTAGGGCATCAAGATGCAAGCACAGCGCAAGCACAGCGCACTTGCACTCCAAAAGTCGTGGCACGCTGAAGATGCATGACAAACGAGCCAAATCACGCCAGTTTTGATTCTGGATCGACATTTAAGAAAAGCTAACTGAAGACTGATGTGAATGCATCGCTTGCAGCTCCTTTCCCCGGGACATGTTGGAATTGGCACATGGACATGGCCACTCCGCAAAAGCACCCAGACCGAAGGTGATCGGACCTTCGCCAGTGAAGGGAAAGATTGCGGTGCGTGTGGTGCCCAGAGCTGAAGGACTAGGACCTGAGCAAAGGGCATCGCTACTAGGGGCTCCTGGCATCCCTACTTGGAACAATGTTCGCCATTAGAAACAAAAGACGCCATTAGAATTAAGTTTTAAATTCATATTTAAAATAGAATTTAATAAAAATTAGGGGCAAGGAAAGTTACTAGGACCTTTTCGCGCTCGCTGGGGGGGGTAGCAGCAAGGAAGCCGCTAGGAGCAAAGGGCATCGCTACTAGGAGCAAGGATGCTACTAGGTCTCCTGGCCTCCCTACTAGGAGCGAGGACACTACTAGGTGGGGCTCCTGGCCTTACCGCCTCCAACCTAGTAGCGATGGTGTTGTTCAGTGACCGTCGAATCGTTGCAACTTTGCCCTCGGCGTTTTTCCCTCGGAACTGCCGCACCGAGGCTTCGACAGCCTCGGGGAGTGGAGCATATGGCCTCAACTGATTTGTAAGACGGAGGCTGCTTGCCATCCGTTGAAATCAGAACACTTCAGATCATTTTGGCTTGATTGCTAGCAGGCCAACTCCTTTCAAGAATTCAAGAACGCTACTAGAAGCAAAGGGCATCGCTACTAGGAGCAAGAACGCTACTACATGCTACTACGGGGTCCTGGCCGTACTACTAGGAGCAAGAGGACGCTACTAGGAGCATTCGGATTTGCCCCGGTTGAGCTTCGGCTCAATGCGATGCGATGTGCATCGACGCGCTGTGTGGAGGCCTATGATGAGGCGATGCAGGAGAAGATCCAGGGCTTTGCTCGTGGTGATCGAGCAACTAGATCGAATCTCCGCAGTTAAGACAATTTCCTTAGGTGGATAGAGATGGATAGAGGTAAACAAGTTGACATTCCAAAAGAACGACATAGTGATGCAACCCTTGCATCGAGAAGGTCAAGACAAAATAACAAACCCTTTTCGAGGCGTCACCCTTTTGGCTCTCTCGGCAGATCAGAGCTGAGGTCCGGTGTTTAGGGCAGATCTTCGGGGCTCGATCCTTCGATGTCTCTTGGGCGTGAACGACGAACGACGTGAGTGAGACGAGTGATGTGAGACATTGAGCCCCGTTCGTAGCGTCCTTGCTCTTCGAGATCATGAGGGATCTGGAGTTTGGGTGACTTGGGATCATTCAAGTCATTGACATGACCCCATACCTAGCATGGCTGATGCAATTCAGACATGGTCTAGTTTTCTTGTATGTTTTGGGGTGCTTGAGGGGTAGACATGAGGGCACTTGTACCTAGTGTACTGAACCCTACACACCACAAAGAATCAAAGTCGTACCAGGACCTTTCTCATAGGCTCCTTCTTGAGCGATGCCTAAGATTGATTTCAATTCAACTAATATGTCCCATTCAAACTAGGTGCACGCTTGTGCAACTCAGGGACAAAAAGGACGTTTCCTTAACCCAATCTTGTTTGGATTTGTTTGGCAATCCGGAATAACCCAGCTTCTCAGCCTGGCCTCGGGCTTCTAAGGAGACAAGGCTCGCAGTGGCAGATAAAGAAGAAGGAACAGTGGCACGGTTCTCAGCCACTCACTCTCCACAGGAAGATGCGCGAAGTGAAGCTCGTGAATTCAAGCATTTGCGTGCAAGGATCGGAGGCCTGTTACACGGACATACAGACGAACAGTCACTGGACTGTTTTCCAATTCCCACGCCAGGCTTTTGACAAGGATCATTCACTCTCCCTAAGAAAGCCGTAGATGTCCAAACAGCGAGAATTAAGCCTTCCTTGTTGCCCCGCCTGAAAGTACTCATGCTTATCATCATCAAAAGATGCGCTCAATGTGCAGCAAGAGTAGTTCGACGTCAGGCGGTAATTCAATACAAGAACATTGGCCTAAATACATGTCCTGGTTAACATCTCACATGAAATCCATGTGTCAAGGATACTGAGCCTGCTGTGAATGGCTTCGTGAATCTTACTTAAACCATCCTAAACCCGATTTCCATGTAACAGTTTAATTCTCGGGATGTACTGTAATTGAAATATAGTTCAAATGGATGTAATTGACCCTGAACAAGTTCAACTTGAGCTTTTGTCGAAAGAGGTAATACTTGAACTGACCTCAACTCCTAAGCGCGACTTGCTGAGATCGGGCCTGGTCACTCCAACGGCAAGGCCCTGCTGTTGTTTGCTTTTCACATTTCTCAACTCACTAGACTGGTAAATTGTGGCAAGCGGACATTGCTCTTTTTTCTTGTTCATTTCCCAAGAAACCCACGGAAAGGTCTTAGTGCATTTTGATGCCGATGAACGAATTTGGAGCTTGAGCCCAAAGCAGTTGGCCATGGCCTCAGAGGGCTTGTAGGGGATGCACATACGGAATGATGCTCTAATATACGGAAGACCATTTCTTCGCAGAATCCGTCTGCTTCAAACAGAGAGGATTTCTGCCGATGATGTTCCCGTTGCTTGAGGAACCCGTCTCAACTTCGACAATGTGACAGGACAGGCTAAAGGCCATCCTAATATTCCGAATACGTTGCGCTCACACTGGGTTTTAAGCATCACTCGGAATCGGTTTTCTCAGTTTCCGCCACCAGTTTGGGCCAAGACTCAGTTGAGCGGCTGGTATTTATATAGGGGATTTCCAGGTTGGAAACAGACACCAACCACAGGCCGCTGAGAAATCAAACCACGGACATACCACTCCACCACTACGCATGTGGTCATGTGCCCAAGTTCATCAACTCTCGACACCACCGCAGCTTCTTTTCCCCACGTTAAATAAGTCTTGGCCTTCGACTCTTGCTCCCGCACCAGATCTGCAAAGCAGTGATATTTTTTGGAGCCTGCGGGAGGTTCAAGCGCCACGCGGACAGGCTTTCAGAGCGATAAAACGCACCCCAACTTTTTTCTTCAGATTGGTGAATAAAGATTGCCCGCGAGTGTGCCACCAGCATAGTTTGCATGCTGCTTACTTTAACGCTTCACATCGCTCGAAAAGGACCTCCCAGGGAAGGACCTTCAGAATGCAGCCCCGCAATCCTGTGTCGGATCGCAAGAGCATGGGTAAGATAAGATCGTCGAGTCGTTGGAGACTCGTGGATTTCCCTACCAATCTGAGGTTTGCAACGTTTTGCAACCAATCAGTTTACAAGAAATGGGTGACGCCCAGGCTAGTGAGTTTAGTGACTAAGGTTGTATGGGATCTTGTTTTGCGGCACCTAATGCAATGGCCTCCATCCCAATTGCGACAGCCTACAACCTACTAGCAATGGCCTTCAACTAAAGTGGCTTCTAAGCCTCCCCATTGATCTTGTCTTGTCACTCCCTTGGAAGCGCTGCCTTAGCGGCAACATGGCGTGGAGCCCCAATGGTACTCCCAATGGTCCATGTTTTGGTCGATCATCTCACATTGTTGTGAAATTCTCCTTGACTTTGTGCCGTAGGCTTGCATGCTTCCAGAACGCACGCTTTCAGATTCAGCCAAGGCTTCCTGGTAAAGCCACGAGCCATGTGCTAGTAGAAGCCCTGCCCTTCTTAACTACCAGCATTGCACAACAACTCCCTACTACACTGGCATTTTCTGGCACCGTGCAGATGTGAATGCTTTCGACTGACCAAGGAGCGGAGCAGTTGAGCTTGGACGTCTCACTTGAACTGAGAGGCTTTGCAGGTTCACTAGCAGCATCGTGCAGGATAGGATCATCTACACATCAGAAACCATTACAGCTTTTAGAATATGTTCAGCCAGCCCAACGATAGGTTGCACACCCCAACTCTCCACCGCTTTTGGGTCAGCCATTCAGACCATTCAACTGTTGTTTGTGACACACCATTCTGATGTCTCCCATGACTTGAACATGTTGGACAGTGCCACTGAACTGATTTGATTTGTATATATACCTGGAACTTTGAACGACCGGGGGCGCCCAAGCCGGTTCGCTGTTTTCCAGGAGTCTTCGCAAAGCATCCAAATTCAATATTGCAAAGACAAAGGTTGACAGCGTATCTAAATCGACTACAGTATATTCCATGTGCGCAGCTCTCCTGCAGACCTTTGTGCTGATCAATTTACTCCCTTTCTGGAACGCAAAGATTGAGCTGGGCCAGGCTCTGTTAAATTGAGAAATTTGCTTAGATTTGTCCTTCTAACCTGTCATCGAGCATGATCAACTGTAACAAGCCCGTTTCCTTCTCCATCCAGGGCTATCTGTTCATCGAGCACTTTCCTGGATTGTCCATGATGACCCAGACCAATGGTCAAAGGGTGCTCCAAGTGCTCGGCTGGATTTTGACTACAACCGTGGAATGGACATCCTATAACACCAGGAGGATTTGCGACCCTTAGCGTGATCATGGTTCTCCATCATGATTGTTACTCCGAACTTCAAAGAGTTGGCGTGCGCGGGAAAACCATCATGATGCTGGGGGGGTCAGGAGCTCAATTGCATATCCGCAGTTACACATACATGGTTTGGCCCTTGTAAGGACCCACATTGTGTCAGTGCTCCGTGGAGATGCATAGGGGTTCTGCAAGTGGAGCGGGATAAAGTGCTCAACGTGGGTGGCAATTTCAAGGGCCACAACATTACGTTCATTTCTTGATCCAGAGGGGAATCAGGGTCTTGAATGTGTTGCGCATGGAGACCTGATGGCTGCAAGGACGGTCTTGATACGTCTCTTGGTAGCAACCCTCAATGGAGTGTTCGTGGTAGAGCGGCCAAGCACTTCGCTGTTGTTCAGACATCCTCGACTACAATGGCTTTGTTCCATCCTGCGTGTTACTTGTCATGACCAGCTGGTTTTTTGCTGGGGTTTCACAATGGGACATAGTCATGCCAGCGTGTTTCAAAGGTGAAGATGGGCCGCAGATGGTCTCGGTGATACCTGGGACGATGCCGAGCTCAAACCTGTAGCATTTTACTTGATTGGAGCCAACGCTTTGCAGGTACCTCAAGATTGGGAGTGGATAATCTCTTCCCATCTACAGATGCTACCTTTGCCCAGCAATGTTGGTTGGACATATATGTGTGGCAGCGCAGGAGCTTGCATGCAGACTGCATAAATTAGCCTTTCACTGCCATAGTAAACTTCCAAGATGCCCCTGGTTATGATACAATTAAGCATGGCCAGCTTTTAGTCTGGGCTAAAGCGATTTGCAAAATTAGGAGCGACTATGAACAAAGCCATTTGGACAATTAGGTCCGTGCATGCTTGAGGTTGATGTTCGCTTTCCAGAGATTGAATTCAAACTCAAAAAATGGTCTGCCAGCTGGAAAAAACTTGGAGTGCTTGTTGAATCATGACTTTCAAACTTAAGTGCATCTCTATGATCGTCCGTTTGCCCGGGGCCTCTTCAGCGTGAAGCTCTTGGCAAATGCGCTGAACGATCGAGTGCTGTACCAGGCCAGCTCGATGTGTGGATGCCACGTTTTCGAACCACAGTTTCAACGTGTATGATCGAGAATGTTTGAAAATGATAGCAGTAGTAGGCCTAAACAAGCTGTTTCGAACGAAAACGACCGTTTTGACATTTCAATACATCCAGTTTTGTAGTCTCAACTTGCGGTTGTTTAGCGACAACTTGCGGTTTTTTATAGCGACAAACGATTGCTTTTGATGAATTTTTGATCGAAAATGAGCCCTTGCAGAGTGCGACCAATGGGTTTCGAAGACTCTGAACAGCAAAAGTTCGAATATGTTCCAAAGTCACAGCCAACATTGTTGAGCGTGCCCAGTTTGCAACGCTTAGATTCTCAATTTGTCCTGTTTCAAGCTTTACCCAAAACGGACTGTGAACCATAGTGGTCCCAAAACGGAGCTTTCCCAAATTTCTTTGACTACTTCAAGGAAGCGTTGTGTTTACCTTCCAGGAAGCTACTGCTAACTTTTCCGAGCCACAGAGCATCCACCGACCAGGCGGTGACAACTCCTGGGTTTCCGGTGCTGCGTAATGGGTGGAGTGGATCCACTCTTCTCTCGGGGATTGGGGCGATGGGTCGGGATTGCTTAAGTGCGATTAAGCGAGAGTTGCCGGATGATCCTCATGAGCTTCAGAAGTTGCAGGAGGTGAGGTATCATGATTGATCTTGCAAAGTTACTTGGCCATGCCAGTTCTGTTGTGTGTAAGCGAACTTGAGCGCCATACATTTTCAGAAAGCAATCATATTACACCCCGCTGTAGTGGCTATAGTCAGCATGTTAACCCCAGATGGTTTCGGCAACAGCGTCTCCCAAGCCAGGACTTGGGAAAAGCTTGTCCACTGCGACTACAGCCCCTGTAACCACACCAGAGTTAGCAGCGTTAAGACGTAAGGCCAGTGGTTTGATCAAGCTTATGCATGCGTGCAACACGGTGGGAATTTCATTGATGGCTGCGCAACTTGGTTCAACTAAGATACTCACGGTGTTCACGCCGTTCATATGTTCATGCAGGTGGAGAGGCCGGCTCCATCGAGTTCGCCCGCGTTCGAGGAGACAACAAAAACAAAACCTTTCTCAAAGGAGATCCCTGCAGCAACCAAAGCAGTGCCACCCGAAGCAAATGTTCAGAACATTGCAAGGCCTTTGAATGCACCTGTTGCTCCTCCCAAAGTTGCTGGGCCTCCCGCAGTACCTGCAGCCTCCATCCGACCAGTACCAAGTAAGCGACCCAAGCAATGGAGAACACAGCTTCTAAGATGTCAAGGTTATGGCGCCTGAGCCGACGCCGAAAGCCAGAGCAGAGAGCAAAGCGCCCCCGGTTGCCCGCGCTTTGGCCACTGAGCTTGATTCCGTGAGTGATAGCAAGGGAAGCCCTGAACCAAGTTCTAGCGTTCTCTTCCCTCCTGGTGCCCCCCAACAAGTCAGCCCAAAAGCAGGTGTGGTTTTTACTCCTGAACTGTTGTTGGCCGAAGTACCGACTGACCAGGACACTAGTCCATTCTTAACACAGTTTTTTAAATAGAGCTTTGGTTTTACCATACTGTAACCCATGTTTGTTGATTATTCAGAATTTCTATGTTACATTACAGTTGGTGCATGCGTGATTATGGTTTCCTTTTCTGAACCCTTTCCAACCGCGTGCGCCTAAGGATAGGAAAATTGAAATCTGGATGGACGTCACGCAGAAGCAACAGACTCAAATAGCTGAGCTAGTCAAGGCCAAATCAGGCACTGTGAGCCCACAGTTGTTGGCTGAGACAGAGGCCACCAGTATGGAGACTCATCATCAACAGCAGATCATGAAGGGATTGGGCCCAACCAAGGTTTGTGGGGCACCAACAATCAGTCATGGGGCCCTCTGTGTTTCCACCGTTTTGCCATGCGTGAGTGCTTTACAAAAATAGATAACAACAGAACGTATCAAATGTAAGCCTATTCAAAAAATGGACTGTATCAGGTGATTTTTTTGTATTGTGGGATTGTTGTGGCATAATAAACGCACTATTTTTGAATATCTTGAGGATTGCTCCTGGGACCACTAAAATTGCATAACTACAATTCTTTTTTAACACGCACATCATCGAACCGGTATAGGGCAGGTTCCAGGCCTTTTGGTTAATTGATCATGTTGACATGCTCTTCCAGGTTCCATCTGCGTCGATGAAATTTCCACCGGTCAGCCAGCTGCCAACGAGAATCTGGAGTCCGAGCCAGCCCCAGACTATCCAGACGAAAAGGACAAGCCTGCTGAGACAGACAAAGAGATACCGTGTGTCCTACATGTTGCAACACTGTCACGCAACGACCGACTGAAGGTTCAGCGAATTGTCGCCCTTAAGAGGCCCACCACAGGAAATCTCGCAGCGCCAAGGGATATCTATGAGGTTAAGGCCAGTGATTATGTTCACGCTGGTTCAAAAACATGTCATAGATCATACTTGCCATGCTACACATCAAGACTAGACTGGTTTACAGCCACGGCACATTCCTGAAGGTAATCTTCATGCAGCGCGTTGGGATCTTGTCCGCTACCACCAAATCGAAGAAGATTGAGGTGAAAGGCGGATTCTTTAACGGGGAGGATATGACGAATGAATTGGGTTACCGCCCGTTTTCTGGCTGAGCTACTTTGTGTGCGTATGGCAGCTACATCTTTACCATGATTTGTTGCAAGGTCGCCCCTTTAACGTGCCCTTCACCGAGCTAAGGGACCGCATCGACAAGATCAAGAAGTGGGCCACTGCCAAGAAACTGGTGAGGCTAGGTAGTGCGTGAGACATAACTGCAATATGTTCCATGCGTGCAACTGATAGTATTACTTGATCGCATGAATTACCCGTCACATCCTGATGGCAGGGTCTGTGAGTACAATGATGGCGAGATCAAGTATTGGGTCAACACTCGTACCATGGGCACCTTGAGTCGTGAAGATATGCAAAGCTATCAGTGTCTCATTCCCACGAAGGAGAAGGTGGTGATTCAGTAGTTCCGGACATGAACATGGGACATGGTGGCTTTGACAATTTGGGCGATGCTGAAGGGAATTTGGAAGTTGAAGGGGTTTCCTCTTTGCAGGCTACTAAGCTCAACTATACCAATTTAGTGCCCACAAGAGCAGAAGATGCGTTTTGATTTAACGATGATGGCATGTGCCACTATGCTAATCAAAATGGGGCTAAGTCGAAGGTTGCCCTCTACTTCAAAAACGCCCTGAAGAGCGGACAACATCAGAGACCTTGCTGCGTCAGACCCTGCTTCCAAAGCATTCCTTGGTTTCTCACAGCCCACCTCCATGGTAGCATCGGCCACCCATCCAGCCAGCGGATCTCCAAGTCCTTGGATGGTGCGTGGCTCTCAGGACCCTGACCAAGTTGGAGCAGATCGTCACTAGTTTGAACGACCAGTACGACCAGCTTGCAGAATTGCAGGCCGAGGGAGAAAACTACAGGCTACTCTGAAGAGTCTCTTGGCCATGTAACTCTTCCAATAAAGTTTGTGACATGTGTTTGCAAATGTCCGGAAATACGTTTGATAGCGCCTTGCTGTATTTAAATCATTGGTGATGCCGAGGTTGAGAACGGCAAGCTGAACACTCTGTTCAACTACTTGACGAAAGCTAATCTTGGTAACCACTGCATCTAACCAAGGTAATCACGAAAGGTAGCCCTTTACGGGATACCTTGTCTTGCGAAGCAAGTGCTGGGACGTCCGGGTCTAATAATTGATCGCTCAATTCAGACCCCCCCCCCTCGAATTGATTTTTCAATACAGACCCCCCCCCCGCCCTGTTGGAATTGATTTTTCAATACAGACCCCCCCCTCCCCCCCTCTAAAATCAATTCTCTCCTGGAGAATTCGTGAGCCTCTCATTATTTCAGGATAGTTGAAACCCTCTTGAACATTCAGAAAGAGTTCATATGAAATTCTAATCACGAAAGGTGTTCCCCGAGGGGATACATACCTAGAGTTTGTTTTGTGAAGCACGTCAATTCTCTCCTGGGGAGCGTCTTCGTGAGCCTCTGATGGTTTCAGGATAGTTCAAATCCTATGATGTTCCGATTCAATGCTCACCGATGATCTGAGCCATGGGGCAAGTTTGTTTTCCTAAGAATCTTTTTGAAAATTTCGAGAGCACATGTTTGAACATTTAGAGTGCATATGAACATATATTTACGAAAGGTCGCCTCCGAGAGGATAAATCACCATGTCGAACATTGCATTTTTGTTCCTGCCTCTCGCGTTCTCTTGTCTTCCCGCTGTCCTACCTTTCGTGTCTCCCTCCTCTCAAGTTAGCTTATATATATAACAGAGTCTGTCGGAACTCTTATTCCCTAACGTGGTGCATGTTGATCTAGCAACTTACCTTCACCGAGGTGTCTCCATGCATGTCCTGAGTTGCAACTCACCCTTCGCCCAAGCGTGTCAAAGAGAACAACTGCCCAAGCTTCTGCAGGGTCAGGGGCCAAGAACAATCGAATGCCACTGCAGTGCCTCAGAACACGCAGGTTGCAAGCATTCCCACGCACCAATCCAAGTCAGCAATGCCAGCCACTTCGTTGCAAAGGCTAAGAAAGCAAAGCGGGTGAAGAACGAGTGAGCTTGGTGTAAGCAGCGCGCAGCGCCCGGGATTCATTACCTTTTTGCCAGTTGCGCCAAGAGTGCCAACTTTGGACAAATGATATCGATGTGAATTTAACATGTGTCAATATGGGGTTGCAGTCCGGGCGACGGCGTGTGGAAGTACACGCAGCTCTAAGCCTGTGATTGCGCTACGGCTTGGGGACAAAAGGGGTGAGCCGTTTCTTTGGCACGCAACCGCAGTGAACCCCACTCAATGCTTACCCGAGCAATGCACGCGCAAAAACTCTTTCTCATATCACGCAATCAGAAAACCACCCCAGTGCCCCACCGGAGGTGTGAGGACTCAGCTCGGTGACACAGTTCATCACACCGCAAAGCTATATGCAAAAGGGTTTCTGGGATTGGTGAATATATAGGATCAATCCAATTTCTGCAACTTTTTCTTTACCATACAGCCTCCTTCCTTGCGGTGCTATCTTAGGCTACTGCTCTGGATTGCGTGGAAGAAGCCCAAGCTGCTGCAAAGTGCGACAAGTGTCCAACACTTCAGCAGATAGCCAAGGCTCAGGTGGACAATGCGGATGAACCACTCTTCCACGCCTCAGTTGGGTGCAAGGTGTTGGTTGTGTGAAGCGGGGACAAACAATGGTCCCTGCATTGAAGATGTTCGCGCAACTTCAGCTGCTTGGACCAAAACATGTGGTCTTGCAAACCCTCTTCCATGCGCTGAGACTGAGCCTGGACCACTACTGAAACGATTGCCAGCCAACGAGCTTGACCTGGCTGCTTTCTCGCGAACAGATTTGTTCCATGTTTTTCACGCTGGAATTGGACTGCCTCCAGCGTCGTCTACATCGCTTTCAACCAAGGAAGGTTCTCGAAGTTATATAGTTGAGCGTCTTTGTTTTCAGCTTGTGCGCAATTTCCCTGATGATCGCCTGCTTTCTTTGACCTATGAGGGTTGCGGCGCCGCTCACCATTTCTTTCATGTGGGTCACGCATTCCTCTTGTGACCTTAAGTGCGTAATCAATCCGGTGGCAGAATCTACTTTTATGAGCGAAGATCTGGTTGGGCGGCCTTAGCCGTAGAGTTTCTGCGAGAAAAACAGGTACAGTGTTGCGGTCCATCACCATTTGCGCAACCCTGACGGTTTGAGCTTCTGAGGAAAAGTTCAGCTGATGCGCTCTCTGGGTTTTTGTTTTGGCAGATCCATGTGAAGCTACTTATTTTTGAAGAGTGCTGAACAACCATTTTTTTTTGAAACGTCCATGTTCTGGCCTGCTTTAAAGCAAGTGTTTCACTTGCTAGGTATGTATACGCTGCATACGTTCATTTATCATCGTTCTCTGAAAGGTACGGTACCTAGTACTGGAGTCAGAATACCCGTCAATGACCCAGAGTGCACGACCATGCTCCAATTCCAGTTCATACTTTCTGCAGGGCCGAATTTGGATGTCTGCAAGCTACAAGTCGGGGCAAATAAATACCAGGTTTGTACAGCGGAAGCACTCAGCTCAGTGCATTGCGCATTTGCCAGAAGTTGGTCTTCAGTTAGTTGGCGTCGTCCATATTGAAGTATAGTTCATTCTGCTGGGAAGCTGTTCTTAGCCAAGATGCCAGGACTACAAGTCTGATCAAGCGTGCGTGCTGTGGCATATGACAGCAGGGTCAAGATGTAGCAGCCGTGATTATAAACAGGGGTGGAGGCCATTGCTAGTAGGTTGGAGGCACTTCCCAGGAGGTTGGAGGGCCATCGCTCTTAGGTTGGAGGCCATTGTTTCAAGGTTCTTCTTCGTTTTGGTTTTGTAGTAGGTTGGCCGGTCAAATCATGTCTCAACCACATAATCGCCACCTGGATCCGGCCGAGGGTGCCGCGTAAGAGCCCGGTGACTAATGATAGATCATGCAACCTCACGCTCTTGTGACTTGCGTGTTTGTTCGCTTGGCCATTCAGCTCATCAGAGTCACACATAGATATAGGGCTAGTACTTGGGATCTGGAAAAATTCTTTGATCGGAAGGATCACATCCCACCCATATGAGAAGGGCATTCCTCGGTAAATGCACAGATCTTCATCAAGGCACCATCGGCATAGGTTCCTCAACTTTTGTTCTGGCGCTGCATGTGACCCAAGTCGATGACAAACCCGCGAAGTCAAAGAGTTCATGTGACCCTGTCAATAACAAATTACAATGGGAAAACTGATGTTGAACAAATTGTAAATTGTAAATCTAAAATCTAAAATTCATTGACCCAACATACTTCGTCATCTTTGCCCGAACGGTATGGTGTTGCATGTGTCACCGGCAGCTGCACCGGTGCCCGTGAAAAAATGGACACTGCCCTCGAAAGTCCAGGTGTCACTCGGCGTGATCCAACCATTTTGGAAAGATACCAGCTACCAAGCAATGGTCCTAGTCCTTGAAGGAATGTCATGTTCTTTGCATGTTTATGAGTTGACGGAACTGGCTGAAAGAGGCAATGACTTGAAGCAGAGCACGCCCGAGGTCTTTATTGAGACCAGGTGATGGAGAACATTTCCTTCAGAGGCCACATGGCATCCTCATATAGCACCAACAGCGCTGAGCTCGCTTACAGGTCGTGTTTGCATTTGGAAAGCATGTGTTTTTTGTTTTTCTGTAGGGCGCTTTGAAAGTGTTTCCACATCCGGATCCTTAAGTACAGTGGCCAGGGGATGCCAAAACTGAACGAAAGGCCACGGCACGAGAAAACTGTGACAGTGTTATTCTGTAATTCTCGTGTATTGTCCTCATGCTAGGTCCTGCTGGGCCCTAGGTTTCTCAGCAAGGACGGGTGCCATGCCACTCCATGCCACACCCAGCCCATTGCAACAATGAAACTTTGCTGCAAAACTCTCCACTGGGAAGCAAACAACCAATCGAGTTGTTTCCAAGGAAAACCCAACCCTGAGAAGAGTTTTCACCATACAGTTACGAGAAGTCCTTTCCAGAATGACTTAGATGGCTATACACCGCCAAAAATCAGAAGAAAACAAAGCCAACGACGCTCGACATCCACAGACTGATGCTCCACATCCAGGTCAGCAAAAGCTCACCTGGTGGGCCGCTTGCCATGCGGTTCCATCTTTGAGAATACCCAGGGCAAGGGTGGAACCCCCATGGAGCTGAAGAAAGGGCAGATCATTCCAGGCATGGAACTCGCCATCCAGGAGAAAACAAGACGCAGAGACTCCGCATTGTCCGAGAGAGATGGTTTTCTTAGAGAGACGCAAGTTGTATGAGATTGTGTGAGGGATTGTGTCCGGGATGACACACACACACACAAATGCACACTCTCCAGGAGCTGTCCTTAGGTTCGATTGCAGAGATCAGGATTCCGTCAGATTTGGCCTATGGGAAGAACGGCATACCTCGCACCTCGGACACGTTGCGTCACTTCTGGAACGATCGTCGGACGAGATTTGTCCATTGAGACCCCCAAGGGACAGGGATGTGACATCAGATCCTCAGGTATAGTGCCACCTGAGAGTGAGCTGATCTTTGAGATTCATATCTTGGAGGTCGATGGTCTGCCATGCGACGAGGACAAATTAGGCAAGCTAGCCAGACCAGTGGATCCGCTTGGTCTTGGCCCTGGCGATTTCTGTCATCCCTGGTGGCTGGCTAGGGTCCAGCCACTTGGCAGTCTTCAGAGGACCATGCATGACACTATCTTCGGCAATTGTTACTTGAGGAAAAGCACTTGAGCCATGGATTTGGCGTCGTTCTCACCCGAGGCTCCCAAGCCCCCCCGCCTACTACTTGAACTTCTGCGCTCAGACAGCCAAGGGTCGGAAGCCAGCCGCTCGACCTGAGAGCCTCGAGGCATAGCGATGGCCTTTGCTCCAAAGGTCTTGTTACTAGTAGCGTCCTTGTTACTACTAGTAAGGCACTTGTTACTAGAAGCGATGCACTTGTTCCTAGTAGCTTCTTGTTCCTAATAGTAAGGCCAGGAGCCCCTAGTAGCGTCCTTGCTCCTAGTAGCGATGCCAGGAGCCCCTAGTAGCTTCTTGTTACAGGTGAAACATGGTGAAACAGTGAAACGATTCCCAAGGAAGCCTCTAGCTACTAGTAGCTTCTTGTGACTAGTAGGAATGCCAGGAGCTACTAGTAGCGTCCTTGCTCCTAGTAGCGATGGCCGAATATCCGTCGGTTCCTGAACCTTTCAGCCATAAGGCTTCCTATAAACCTGGTAAGCCTTCAGCAAGAGGTACCACAGGCCAAGACCTGCGAGCAGGTTCATGAGGAGATGGCAGATTTCCATAAGATTCCACTTTGAGGGGGGTGAAATCAAGATAAATCAAGAAGGCTAAGACGATCTAAGCTGAGGTGAGATTCATGTGTTCCGTTTGGTCGATCTGGTCCGACCAGAGGTGTTGCTGGAGAACGCCCGGTCTGTGGCAAGAAGAAAGAGCAGTGAGCTGACCAACTTCGATGTGGGAACTGCTGATGAACCCTTCATCATCACTGATCCTGGATGCAAATCTGAAATGTTTACAATGTGCACATCACTGCGATGTGGGCAAATGGATTAATTCTTTCTGAAGTCAGAGATGTATCATGATGTGCTCAATGGACCATCGAATCAAAACCCAATTCCTTAGCTGAGGACGTGCAAAGAGGATGGCAAGCAAATGGGCTTTGGGACCTCAAGTGGTTCGAAGATCACTTGGGCGACAAACGGCAACTCTTGAAATGGCTCGGCCCTGTCTTTACACGCCACTGGGCCTAAGTCTTGAGTCGCAGCATGTTCAGAACGGCTGGATGCGACTCACCACATCCCCACAGGTCAGGAGTGCCTTTGGGAGGCTCCAGTCTATGAGACCTCCGTCAGAGAGTACATCAAATATATGCGGGACTTGGAGCAGAAGGCGGGATGAGACAGGAAGTCGCGTGGAAGTCGCATGTCAGCATGTTTGGTCATTGAACCTGGCGTCCAAGCATGACCGCCGCAAGGATCCCAATTGTGACGAAGAAAATGCAGCTCAATGCCCACGGTATCTTGGATTTCTTGCTGACGTGTATGACAGTGTATGATGTCCATGAGTAAAACTTAGATAATTAGTATCCGCCATGTTCAGAATGCTTCCGAACCTCTCAGCTTGATGAGGCTTTACCTCAATGGATGGCCTGCCTTTGCGCAGTTGCCTTGGTTGCGAAGCTTTGTTCTCCCGGATGGCGGAAGAGAAGCGGCTTCATCCATGCAAGGCTGCATCGAGGTGGGAGTGCGGAACGAAAGTTGCACGGTGGGAGTGCGGGACATGGACCGTGCGCAGGTGCCGCAGGGGCTTTAAGCAGCTTAGACCCGAAGAGCTACATTTGGGTTGCATGGTGATTAGCGAGAAGCTATTCTAACATGTCTGGCCTTTGATGACAATCATCCTGACCAACTGCAAGCACCAGAACATAGCATCGGCAACATGCCTAGTTAGGACTACTTGTAGTCATGTACGGTTAAAATATAGTATAGTTATGTATCGGTCTTATCCATAAGCTGGACTGAACCCCAACAAGAGGTACGGCCACCAGCACCCACCAAGTAAAAGCCTTGGAGTCAGAGTGGATTGTGCGCTGCGTGCCTGCGTGCGTCCCACCGGTTTCGACAGGATCTCAACTTTCTCTTGATCCGGGAGTCGGAAGCCTTGCGCGAGGCTCCAAACCAGAAAGAATTGTCCCAAAGCTTCATGTGATTCAGACCTGGTGGTAGAAACTGTGGACACCTTGGCTTCATACTTTTATGATCTTTTATGCTGAGCTGGCTAAGCGCTTTGGATCATTGAGCTTGCGCCAGTCTCTTCTGGAAGGGTTGACGGCCAGAGGCAGCTATCAACCGTCGGAGCCAAAGATCATGATAGAGCACAAATAAGACTCCGCAGAGTGCTTCGGGTTTCCATTTGCCGTTGGCAACGCCCTTGCAGTGCACCCATCTAATATGGCATGTCAAGAGGCCCGACAAAGCAGAGCAGACGCAAAAGCTGGAAGACGAGGCGACGTTCCTTTTTTAAAGCGTAGTGTAGTGTGCCTCACGGGAAAGAAACCAAGCAAAAACAAAGTTTGTTTCCGAAGACGCGTAGTTTGACGAAAACAAGGCATTTGGTGGCCAAACAATGTGTGACTCGGGTGCGTTGCTTTGCTTGGCTAGTCCTTTTTCAAGGGCTAAACCCGACAAGGGTGCTTTTGAGGCTTGTGACTCAACATCAGAATCATATAATACTAGGCAATGGTAATTCTGGGCCATATACTCATCACGGATGTGTGCTGAGACGGATGCCAGGATTGGGATTTGACGAAGATCTTTATGTCTCCCAAGGGTGCCATCACTCGCCTTCACTATGACAATGGTGGTGCTCATGCTGCATCACTCAGACTGACAGCGGGCCTTGTGGGGCACAGAGACAAGTGTAGGTTGGAAGCCTTTGCTATTAGGTTGGAGGCCATTGCTACTAGAGCAAAAACATGCAAAAACGCTATTCAACTACTTGTAATTATTTCTCAACTGTCGGATTTTAGTGGTCACCAGTCATGACTCTAATTGTCCTCAGTGCAGCGAGCCTGGACAAGCCAACCACATGATAGCCGTTTAAGGAATTGTCCTATATAAATCTATATAAATTATTACGAATTCTATTGACTTTCATGCTAGAGGTATGATCAAACATGATTCAAGCGGCAGCATACGCTGAGGCCTGGCTTTCCCAGATCCAAGGCGCGAGATGGTATTTGGGCACCTTTGATGGCCCTTTAAAAGGGGCCTGAACGTGTTCGAACGCGTTTTGTCGATCTTTGAAGGTGTTCCCTTATTGTGTCCACTCTGTGTTCCCTTCTTGGATGTCTTGATGCAAGTGCACCGGCGCACCGCGTTACCCCGTTTTGCAAGACCTACGGCGATTTGACATGTTTTTCCCCGCCAGGGCGAAAGATGTTTGTGTGCTTCGCACCATCAGTTTGGAAGCCCAGATCCGGAACCGTGGAAAACTCAAAGCGAACAGCCGATGATGTTTAAGTCCAGAAGTAGCTTCCACCGTCATTCTCAAACTCCTTCCCTAAAACTCTTCAGGGTGGCATGGGGAGAGAGGAAAAAAAAGCAAGACAGAACAGGTGTAATTAGGCTGGAGACTTGCATGACACGCATATATAAATATAAATATATATATATTCAAGTGAGGTTAGCGAAGGTGTTTCCCTAAATTCAGGTCATGAATGTTCTGTTTGGGATCGTTGATAATAAGGGTCCAAGCCTCTGATTTTCTCGGTTCCAGATCAAGCCTAGTGGCGTCCGATCGCTCCTAGTAGCGATGCCCTTTGCTCCTAGTAGCGTCTTTGTTCCTAGTAGTAAGGCCAGGAGCCCCTAGTAGCGTCCCTTGCTCCTAGTAGCTGTAGCATTTCACGAGTTGGTGACGCAAATGGATGCAAAGGGCAGACTTCAACCCACAGCGATGCACGCAGCCACGCTATGCTACCCTCCGAAATCCTAAATTGTTCTTTTGTGAGGCTTTCTTCAATTGCTAAAATCGTCATGAATCATTTGTCTTTCACTTCCTGGTTGCTTTGTCCTTTGGTCAAACCACATGTTTCAGAGCAGGACAAGCCCTGCCGGGGTTTGGCATCAAGACCTCCCACCATGTTTGTCTCAGCCATGGGGCGAGCGGCACATCAGCTTCGAAGGCTTCGGAAGCCAGAGGCGGGCAGCGCCTGGCTCCTTGGTTCATCGCTTTCTAAGATGATCATTTCACAGGAGCTTCAATGTTTACACTTTTGTACTCGCTCACTATTCCAACCGCCCTTAAAACTGGAGCTTGCTTCTCCTTGGGGGATATGTTACATGTTCGTCGTTTTGACCAAGTTGGAGTGCAGGTTCTTGCGGCGCTAGCGGGTGCATGCATCGCAAAGGAGACGCGAAGGCCTCCGGTTGTTGTGCTTTCTGCAGTCGCTAGGCATGTGAAATTGCAACAGCTGGGAAATTAGGCAGGTATGAGAGAGGGAAAAGTTTGGCCCACTTTTGAAGGCTTCACTGTGATGTACTTTTTGACGATGTGGCTTGGAAGCAGGGAGTGAGTTCTAACTACCCATTTTGCATCACCCTGTAAACGGAACATTGAGAAGTTAGAAGTGTCAAGGGCCCGTTGCTTGCAACAAAGGCACTTCATTTGTTCCTGAGATTTCTTGATCTAAGACCGTTCCGCAGAGGATGAAACTGATGAAATGAGTAACACTTTGTTAACACATGTTAACACCAAGTTGTTCGTTGCCGCTATCGACGGCTACTGTTGGGAAACAAGCAGCGTATGGAGGCAGGAAAAGGAAAGGACCGAAGCATTGGCATAGTGTATATCATTATTCTAAACAGTAAGGCTTAGTATGGTCAAGAGAAAAATGTACATTGTCAGTTTCATGCGTTCAGGAAGCGGCTTAGTACGACTCGCGATCTCAGGACGAGAAGCAGCGCATGGAGCAACAAGCAGCTTTGGTCCGCAGCATTCAAGTGGGCGATGTGAGTACTGTGATGGGCAGCTTGCACGATGTGGATGCGCAACTGACCTCTCTAGGCGCAATGTTCAAACATATTTCGGAGTATCCGCTCACCTTCAATCCATCCCTTTCAATTCTCGAATTATCTAAACTTATTGCATTTGAGTGCGGCGAGAAAATGTGATTCTGCGCCGGTTAAACATAGACTGAAGAGATAGACTCTCTAGACTCGGTAACCAGCTCCGCCTTCCACACCAGGCCAAACAGCGTTGCACATCGCCAGTGCCTCTGGTGCGTTGCCTTTGGTGGTCGCTCTACTTAAAGCGGGAGCTGATTGCAACCGTTGCGACCGTACGGGTGCCTCGGCCGTGGCGCTGGCGGCGGCTGCAGGTCATGCACACGTGCTGGAGAAGCGGCTCGGACGAAGCGGCTGGAGCACCGCACTTTTTGACTTGGGAGCGATCGGACGCTACGTTCGGGGCTCCTGGCCTTACTACTAGTAACAAGAAGTTATTAGAAACAAGAATTAGAATTAGAATTAGCAAATTGCAAGATTTACAATAAGTGCATGGCCTCCAACCTGATAGCAAAAGGAAGCCAATGCGATGGCCTCCAACCTATTAGCAATGGCTGACTTGACCCCACACTTGACCCCATGCACCTTGAATTGCTGAGAGTTCCTATGAATTTGTGGCTGCAGTTTCTTGACATGATGTGCTAACTCGTAGGGGGGCCGGGGTATCTGTGGCATCTTGCCATGAGTCAGTTTATTTTGCCCGGGCTATGAGCCTCAGTCTGTGCAACGGGGGTGACACTTGTATGAAGTCATGGTCGCGGAAACTTCGAATCACCAACTTCGTTCACACATGAGTATTGAGGCTTCTCGAGTGCAACTCCATCAAGGTGCCTACCTATGATGTTGCTGGCCTGACACCGGTTCACAAGGCAGTCGGTTTTGGACAGCCTGACTGCTTGAGAAGTCTGTTGGATCATGGGGTAGACCCCAATGTCCCGACAGGAGCTCTCACATGCTCATTTGTTGCCACAGTGGGCCAACCGCCACAACTGCATGGGGTTTTCGCGAATTATGCTTGGCGAATGACAGTTAACATGTAGAATATCCTGCCCATAGGAGTCTGGGAGAGATTGCCAAGCCGATTCCCAGGAGAGGTGACTTTGCCAGCCGACTCTGGTGCTGCACCATCTCGTCACGAGACTGCTTTGCATATTGCCACCCGATTGCTCACGAGGGCCATCAACAGCCCTGACGGCGCTGGGTCGTCAGAGCGGCAGCAGCTGCAGCAGCGAGAGCTCATGCGGATGCTGGTGAGTTATCGGGCTAATGCCCTGGCAAAGGATGTGAATGGTGACCCGGACAAGCTTAGTGTTGAAGAGTTTCATGTGTTTTATCGACATGACTTGACTTAGTTTAATTACTTTCAAATGGTTATTTTTTGCAATCTTTCCAACTTAGATCTTTCCTCTTCATGGGAGATCGAAGAATGGAGACTGACCGAGGCGACACACCTCTACACTTCAGTGCTCGCACCGGCGACTTGTGGGGTTTCTGCCTGCTTTTGGATAGCGTGGACGATCCACAGGAGGCGCTTTCTGCATGCAATGCCTCCGGCCAAAGCGTGTGGCAGAGCATCGCTGAAGCCGCTGAAGGTTCAACTTGGCTTCGCCTGGCAGCGAGAACGGCTCCCAGTGTCGTTCGCCTGAAGCGCCTGCTGAGTGCAAGTGCCCCTGGTGGCTGAGAAAAGATGTCTCTCTCTCTCTCTCTCTCTAATGGCTTGAAGCCTCAGTCGGGAACCCCCTTTAGACTATGAACCCGGCTTTAGGTTTGGCTATGTCGTTCTGACATGTTCTGACTTCATCTGACTACTTGCCCTTAGGTCTTGGAAATCGTTGAAATCGCATGACCATGCATGCCCTACTTGAGGCTTACAATTGGAATTAGTCGGTTTTCAGCACCAAGGATGGCGAGCATTTGCATCCTTTCGAAGGCGACGAAGGTCTACTGAACGGTTCTTGGCCACCTGGCGGCCGTTTGCAGTTGTATGGTTGGCAAGTAAGAGCTTTTGAAAGGAGGCCATTGCTTCTATAGGCAAGAACGCTACTAGGAGCAAAGGGCATCGCTACGAACGGAGCAACCGTACGGACGTAACAAGAACGCTACGGACGTAACAAGAACGCGGCTTTCACCGGGGGATCGCCCTAAGGCTCGACCCTTTGGACCCAGACGTCTTTGAGAAATGGCCGGTGGGAGTCGGATGCCGCACGGTCAATGTCTGGCCTCGGCATGAATGCAAAGAGAAAAACATTCATTGAGTGTTCAAGTGGCATGTGGCTCTGAAGCGCTGCACATCCTTCAATATCTTCAATGAAAAGACCTGGTTCGAACATGTTTGAACTATTTGGCTATGGGGTTAGTAGATGACGGAGAGTTCGGAGTCAGCAGCTGGTAGCGATCAAGATGCAGGATGCAAAGAAGGCTACACCTTACCTTGCAGTGGTGGAAGCAGGGGAGACCATTGTGGCACCCAAGGCTGGCTAGAGCAGCATGAGATAGCTGGAGTGTGCTGTGAATGTTGTGGTAAAAGCTTCCCACAGAAGTGGCAAGGCCCCAAGGCCGGCACAACGCACGTACTGTATTTTGGTGAGTGTGCTAGGCAGTCGGACTCCAGTCCATGTGATGTTTCTAGAAAGGACAAGAAAGTAGGATGGAGCCGTCCTGACTTGACAAATGTTGGTCCAGGTGCGATATCTTGAGCTAAGCGGCTAAGCACGCTTGAAACCGACCAACGCACATTTCCCATGCGCCAGGGCTGGTGGCATTATGCTGTTTCACTTGACAGCTCGGTGAGGAGCCCTAGATGCCCGCACCGGTAGAGGTTTTATCATCGGACCGTAACTGCCACGGAGGTCACCATCATGCGGAACTTCTACAGCACAAGCAATCAATGGGATTTGCCACTTGGCTAGACGACAGGCAATCCATGGTAGGCTTAAAGATCATTTTGGCACTTCTTCAAAACATGTTCCAAGTGCAGTTTTTACTACCAGGGGCTCCTGGCATCGCTACTAGGAGCAAGGATGCTACTAGGGGCTCCTGGCCTCGCTACTAGGAACAAGGACGCTACTAGGAGCAAAGGGCATCGCTACTAGGAGAAAAAGGACCTCCCACAGAGTCTTCACATCAGCCGAATCCAGGATCCGGCGGAAGGATGGGGGCTTGGCTGGGGCAATTGCCACCCATGCCCTTGCCTCGATTCAGAGTGCCTCAGAGTTTGTTGCCTCTCTGGATTGGACTTGGGGAACGTGAGGAAAAACTTGGGAAACGAAACAAACATGCTTGACAACTGGATTTCTGACATTGCCGACTGTCTTTGCTAGTGAAAAATGGCGAGCCTGGTGAGCTTGGCGAAAGAGATAGTGAACTCGTTCTTCAACCACTCTGTCATCCTGCCAAGGTCTTGCGGAAGCAGCCCAAGCTCAAGAACCAACCAGACTCGGTGGGGTACACGTGGGGTATGGGCAAGAGTGTTGAGCGAACAATATTTTGTCCATTCCGCACCGCACTGCAGGTCATCCAAGAAATCGCACAGAAAACGGTGCTGAAGTTGCGTGTGGCGCCAAAGCACCAGATGGTATCCCAGCCTTTTGAAGAAACACATTGATTACCGGTGTGAATAATTGGTGTTTGTTCTTCACATGTGCATGCCGAGCAAACATGAGAACTGCGAACATTGTGCCTGGCACATTGTGTCACGGCGCTCGTCCTGAATGCAAGGTGGGAATAGATCGAGTCAACCAGTCATTCGCAATTAGGTTGGAGGCCATTGCCATTAGGAACAAGAAGCTACTGGTAACAAGGGCATCGCTACTAGGAGCAAGGATGCTACTAGGGGCTCTTGGCCTTACTACTAGGAACAAAAGACTTCTAGTAACAAGAAGCTACTAGGGCTCCTGGCATGTAGCGAAGCAAGGATGCCACTAGGTTGGAGGCCAGTCTTGACCGGACGAATAGGGACTGAAAGACTGGACCCCAAAGACGCCCCCCTCGGCGACGGCCTTCACGGGATGTCCCAGAGTCCGTTCTGAGGTGAGACCTTTGTGGAGAACCGCCAGAAAGTGCAAGCTTAAAGCCTTCTGCAAGCACGTGGTTGGCCGATGTAGACCATTTTGTCTTCCAACATGCGTGAGTCATCTCCCATCCAATGCAGCCTCTAACTGTTTCTTTTGGTGGTTGAATGCTATTGGCCGCGCCAAGCGGAACAGGTTTCAGTTTCAGGTGGCCGTGAGCTGTAAGAAAAGAAATGGGCGGCCCAGCAAATAGCCAGGTGGAACCAGATGCTTACATCCTGCAACATGAATTGGCTTATCTCATGTCGTGACAGAGCACAACGTGAAACTGCTTGCAATTGGCAGGTTGGCTTGTAAAATCAGTTTGGACCGGGCCGTGTGGCAAATTCAGCATCAAGGGCCGTGGGGAGGAGACAACCTCCAAAAGCCCCCACGCCCAGCTTCTTCGCATGGCCATTGATGGCAGGGCTCTCGGAATGTATGCCATTGCCCGAATCTTTTCCAGTCACTACCTGGTGACTATGCCAAGCTATTGGGAACGATATACTAGGATGCTTTAGGAACATACGCTTCACAGCGCCTTGTTCGGTCCTGCACCTCACGAGGAGGATGAGGTCTCTTGGGATCTGTTTGGGGTTGTGCTTGGAGAGGGGCGCATCCACGTCCGTCACAGTCGGGGCTGAGGCCCTGTGGTTCCATACCTTTCTAGCGTGGCTGGCTGCTGGACAAGCTGCCTTGATTGATGATGTCAATGTGGTGCGTCTTGGACAGCATAAACAGTATGCAGAAAACTGTGGGGTGGATGGTTAGGGACAGGGAATGCAGCCTTGACCTGGGACATGGTCTTATCGCAGTGTGGGTCAGTGGGTGTTTGGGATACAAAGGCAAGTGAATCAGTCAGAGGTGTGCATGTTCAGTCAGGTGCTCGGTGCCTGAATCATACTCCAGAGAGAGTTTGAAGAAGCTCATTCAATTGAATTGCGACAAGGCAAGGCAAATCCAATCGTTGTCGTTGTGTGGTTTGGCCCGTTTGCTTTCAGATCATGTCATACCTGCTGCCCACGGTGCATGGCCAGGTCAGCAAGTCGGTGGAAGACTTCACCTCGTTAGGGTCGGGGGAAACTGATCTCGACCGAGGCGCGAGGAGACGAAACTCGTCTCATCTCCAAATGATACGTGCATACGATCATGCTTCCTATGACTATCACATAAAGAGAGGAGAGAGAGAGCCTAGCGATGGCCTCCACCCTAGTAGCGATGGCAACCTCCAACCTAATGCAGAGAGGGAGAGAGACAATTACATAAAAGAGTACGCATGACCCAAACATTCACAATCTGTCCACGCGGACGCGGTAGAGGGGATCTCATGGGCTTTACGAGCCTTTGCGAGGGATTCTGGTGTCGTTCATTTGGTGCTAATAACTGATGAATGGAGCCCTTTCAGACCTCTCCATTTGGGGACGAAGTCGGAGACAACGTGGCGAAAATCAGAGACATTTCCATGTAGTACAATAGAGCGACTTGAGTCACGTGATGCTACTTGATGCGCAGCATCCTGAGTCCTGCAGGCCTTGTGATGCTATTGGGTGAGGATTACAGCTTAGACAATTTGCAGCTGGGCACGCTTTGGAGGGAAGCCTTATCTATCAAAATCCCTTATTATATGGGACATTATGGGACTGTACTCTACCCCTGGCCCCGGACTACTTACCAGAATGCTTTTGCCTAAGGATCTTACTTTGGTCTGGAATGCCCAAAGCAACTCCATTTTTCTAGATCGTGCATTCATTTAGATTCGCGTAGGGCCTGAGGCGCCAAGAAGTTTGATTTGGACCCAGTTTAGACCACCAGTGGCACTGTTTTGTGTGAGAGACTTGTCGTATGCAACGGCAGACCAGTTGAAGCAGGCTTGCCACCACGTCCGGCTGGGAATGTAGGGTCCCGAAGTGTAGACCGAGTGCCTCAGTGACCCTCACATTGAAGAAACTATAAGGAACTGGCCTCAGTTGATTCATGAAGGAACTTCCTCCTCAGACAGGGGTCCCGATGTGCATCCGAGGCAGTGGCAGGAAAACGGCGATTTAGCCACTGCCTTGTGCAGACAGGCTGCCAGGACCTGCGGCATTCGTGTGGCGGTGGCATGTGTTGACATTGCGAGCGGATCACATGCGATGTTGTGACACTATTGTGCCACTGCTTCTACATGTGTCAGTCACGCCAATCGAGGTATTGCTTCCCCAAGGTGGCAAATGTTGTGCCACCAAAATGACTTGAGAAACAGGCGCTATGTTGAGGGCGAAGCAGACTGGAGAAACGCTTCGTTTGTGCAGGAATCTGGAGCGCACAGAGAGGGAGTTGTGGACGCTTCCAGCCAATGAAAGCCTTGCACAGACAAGAGATGCGGCCACATTGGCGGTGAATGCGTCACTTGTCAAAGTCTGGGGGCTGGGGATGTGCAGCAGTGAGGAGGTTTGTCAGAGTGAATCCCTGAGCTGAGGTGAACATGTCGCGGAGTTTCATCGACAAGCATAGATTTTTCACACAGTTTTGCGCATATGGGTTGCATGCACCGTTGACCACCTACTGTCAACCCAAGTGTGGTGCCACAGACGATAGGTAGGTCCACTAGAATGTTTTGAAGGAAAACCTCTGATCACTTTATTTGAAACTCTGAGGAACGAAGAGTCTCAGAATTTGGACTTTTTGTTGTTTTTTCTACTAGCGAACATTGTACGTTTGATGTCACACAGCAATGCAGTCATAAACAGCGTACAGATCACAAGCTGTTTGAGATCAGAACTTGTCAGGAAGTGTTCCCTCCAATGAGTGGAACTGCCAAAGTCTCAATGACATTTGGCTCAAGGCTTGAAGTGAAAAGGCGTTGGCCTTGGCTGAAACTCATAAAACTGGGTTATCAGCCGCAGCTCTGCCATAGCTGCGCGCTGTGATCTGCGCTTGCTCGGGTGTATTCCGATCGTTCGCCTCTGGCATTGCTTTGCATCCTTTCCAGCTCTCCAGCTCTTCGTCTTCGAGTCCCTTGACCTTTGCGTTTGCGCTGGCATCTGGGTTCTCAGGCGTTGAGGCTGGAGGGGACGTGAATGAGTGACGAGCCTCCCAAAAGGCCTCGTGGTGAAAGAGGTGGTAAGAAGGTAGTACAACAAAAGATACTCAAGGAAAGGTTTGAGCGTGGTGAGTTTGTTCCAAAGGCCTTCAGAGGGAAGACGAATTTTGGGTTCCCTTCACCGTCTGATTCCGGTAGTGCTACTAGCGCTAATCCGTTGCCACCACCACCCCTTTTGGGGAGTTGTAGTGCTACTAGTCCGTTGCCGGCACCGCCGCCTCCGCCGGTTGGGTTGGACTTACTTGAGGTTCCAAGCTTTGCTGGTCCTTCGGTTCCAATTGCAACAACTCCTTCGGTTGTCACCCCTCCAACGGTAGAAGTTCCGGTGCCAAAGCAAGCAGAAGCCAAGGCGTTCAGTGACTTGTCTTTCAGTGTTGCCCCTGCTTTCCCAAAGAACGATTCAAAGGGTTCAAGTTCTTCTCCTTCAACTTCAAAAGGTCCCCAGTCAAAAGCAAAGCTTTCAGATCCAATCCCACCTGGCTTGAATCCCCCTGTTGCGGCTACTGGTGTTGCCCCTCCTTCGACAGAGCTTCGAGTCAGTTTGGACTTTCACGGAGTCTTGGATCTTGAGTATCCCGGTGCTAAGACCTACAACGGGATTCGCACTAGCTGTTTCGAACAAATCTGTGATTTTCTCAGAGTGTCAAACCACCACCGCATTGGGATTTGTTCTTATATTGGGTTTTCGGGTCAGGATAGTTTGCGCAGAAGGGATTCTTTGCAAAAGGAGGTTGTAAGAGCGAACCGGATTCTGTTTGAAAAAGGAGTTCCTTCATACCAGAAGATTGTTCTTGTAATCACTGACGATCGGAAGAAAGCTGAGATTTGTAGGGAATCTGTGTCATTTCATCTTGACGATAAGTTAAGCGTTGTTGACGCAGTTTCTAGTCGGGGCGTGACGGGTTGTTTGTATTCAGCTTCCTCGGAGGGTGGAAGACGGTACCGTTCTTTTTCGGACCTGGCTGCTTTCTTGGAGTTCACGCAGACTGAGAGCCCACGAGTCTATCCCCGAGATTTTTACCACTGAATCTTGGCAGCCGTTTTAGAAACCATGAGTGGCTCAGGGATTTCGTCTTCTTTGAATTTGTCGGCCTCTTCGGGCTTGCAAGACGCACCCATGGGAGCGCCTGGAATGACTGAGTCCCCAAATGATTCAAGGTCATCTTCTGTCAGATCAACTCATGCTCCTAAAACAAATGTGAAAGTGAAGCGGTCATCCTCAGCGCTTGCACGTTTAGGGCAAAGGTCATCGCCAGCGTCAGCGCGGGTTGACCCTAAGAGGATTGTTGATAGGAGTAGGCCATCACCATCTCATGAAGAAGTTGACAGCGAAATGGAGGTACGCGAATTGCAGCAAACAGGGACTCGATACCAACAACTGACCCAAATCTATGTAGCTCCTTCCCAAGACCCCGAAATCATGAACCAAGCAGCCAGTGCGGTTTTTGAAGCACAGCAGAGAGAACAGTCAGCTCGTACTGAGGCTGAGCGAATTGTCATGGCAACTCATGCTAAGGCACTTCAGGAAGTGGCCAACGCCACGACTCAGTCTCAAGAAGCTGAACTAAGGGCTGCTAAGGAAGTGCAGGACATTCGTGCATATGCTGCACATGAGATTGCAGCTTCTCAAGTTGGAGCTTCCCAAGCCGTTGCTTCCACACAACTGCAGGCTGCTGAAGCTTTGGTATCACAAGAAAGACACCTGAGGGTTGAATTTGAAAAACGGGCGAAAGAGCTGTTGGAACAAGTGAGACAGTTGAACGAAGTAATTGCTAGGTCTCAGCCAAAGGATTTGAGCCATAATGACACGGCCCTACATGCGAAAATCGACCAGCTTGTTGAAAGAATGGTTTCGTTTGAAAGTGACTTGGTTGAAATGAATCAACGACTCGTTGCTTTGGAATCATGGGGGTTAGAGGTACCAGATGCCCCTGCCGAACATGATTCGGATGAAGAACTAATTCCACCAATGAATGTGAGGGTTGGTAGGTCCCCCAAGGGATTGGCTTCGTCTAGGATTGTTGATTCCGATGATCAGGATGAACCGAGGACACTGGAGGATTTGTGCCTTCGATGGAAAGACGTGTCTGCTGTGAGAATGCCTTCCCTTCCGGAGTCAGCAGGGTCTCTAAGGGCTTGGAAGAATGCTTTCATTCCAACTCTTATGGCGCTTGACAAGTCTAGTCAAAACCACCTGTTTACGTGGCTAATGACGGCCTTCAACGCAAGCTCTTCAACTGAAACCGAACAACTTCGCAACGATTCTGATGGTTTTCCGCGATTTGATCGTGTGTTGTGTTCTTGGTTTACGAAGGATTCTTGCCTTAAGGGTTACTTTGGTCCTCGGATTCAAGCTTTCATTGAAGAGTGCATGACCAACAATACTCCTCTCAGGGGTCGTCCATTGTTGAACATGGTGGTTCGAGAATTCGATCTCGATGCAGCTTTGGGTGGCGTGGTGTCATCAGTTGAGTTGTTCCAGTTGAACGCGCCTGAGTCAGATGTGGCTTCTTTGATCCATTTCAGGGATAAGGTTCAATACATTTTGGGGCAACTACCAAATGCTGACCGACCAGCGAATTCACTCATGTCCAAATGGCTGTTCGAGAAACTCAAACGTGTCAAACCGTTGCAGTTGACCATTGATAGGATTAGGGAATCGCCAGGGAATTCTCAAGAACGTCAGTTTGACTATCTTTGGAACCGACTGTTGCGTGTGATTGCCGAAAACCAGTATGACAAGAATCTTGATTCAGTCCGCGAGGGTCTGCGTAAAGGACCTAAGAAACTTGCAACTCCTGGACCTGTGACTGAAAAGGGCAAAGGGGAAAAAAGGTCAAAAGGTGGTAAAGGCCAAGGGAAGTCCAAAGGTCAGGCTACCAAAGGGAAACCTTCCTCAAACGCTGAGAAAGTGCAATCCACCACCAAGGGCCAAGCGAGCAGTAGTTCTGGTCAGCAAGAGTCTAAGGATTCAAAGAATCAAAAGGAAAAGGGTGCATGCATCTTCTACCCCAAAGGGCTTTGTCGACGCGGGGCTGATTGTCCCTACAAACATGAAGGTCCCGGTCCAAGTTCTAGCAACTCCAAAGGAACCACGGCCAAAGCCGTGCCCAAGCCCAAGGCTGGTTTAGTTGCTATGGTTGTTCTTGGGGCAGCTGCCAACGCAGCTCACGTGCCTGTTCAGCAGTCCTACTGCTATCAGGTTGAATGGGCCTTGGATTCAGGTGCTGGTGAAGACCTCGCCTCGATCAAATCATTGATGCGGCAGGGCATTCCGGAGACAATTCTCAAGGAGTGCGAAACTCTCTCATCTTCTCCTCTCACGTTCGATACTGGGGGTGGTTTGAAGGACGCTTCTTGCACCTTGGGTGTCGAGGGAGACGTGGCTGGTAGTGGGTTCATGTATTTGTTGAAGTCTTGTCCGTATGTTCGTTCATTAGGTAAACTTGTTGAACGTGGTTTTTCTTTCATTTGGGGACCCGACTACACACCAACCTTGATTCCGCCGCATGTTGACTTTCACGCTTCTTTTGAACCAGAGCATTGCGTGGAGGCTACAAGGGTCGAACACGGGGTACCTATTTTCAAAGAAAACATTTCTTTTGTTCCCGGGATGCCTGCGCAAAGCGCGGACCCAAGTCATGCTTTTCCAGTGGGTAGAGACGATGAACCAATCATTGAAGAATCACCTGCGTTGTCACCTGAATTTCCAGAGTCTGAAATAGATTTGTTTCCTTGCTCTCCTGAAAGTGCACCAAGCGGGGGGTTACTTGAAGCAATTCCGGCCCCAAGTCATGAATCCAAGATTCCACTTGAAGCACCCAATCCAAAGATTCCAATTGACCATTTGCTCACTCATCAGCCTGCGCATCCTGCGTGTGACGTATGTAAGCAAGCCAAGCTACGCTTCCATGCCCACAAACGATTCAAAAATCAACTTGATTGCAAGAAAGTAGCGCAGGTGATTGAGGCACCCCGATCCTTTCTTCAAAGAGTTGCTTGTGACCACTTAGAAGCTACCGAAGAGGGTTCCCATGGAGAACAGTACGCTCTTGTTTGCGTTGATGAGTTTTCTGGTGTTATTCATAGTTACCCTTCTTCTAGCAAATCTCAACAGTCAGTCGAAACTGCCTTGAAGCACTTCTGTAGAGAGTTCAATCCAATAGTGGCTTCTGATCGATATCCTAGCATCTTGTCAGCCGTCAGGTCGTTGGGTTTGTCTTCTGATCCTAGCCCGCCGAACGTTCCTATTCACAACTCTCATGCTGAATCAGCTATCAAAGCCGTTCGCCAAGGGACTCGTTCCTTGTTGTTGCAAAGTGGTTTAGGTGTGAAGTTTTGGCCTCGAGCGATGTCTTGCTTTAGTTACCATTACAATTTCACCACACTTCCTGAACTTTCCCAAGGTTCTCTTAGAGCCCTGGTTCAGGTGCATGATGCTGTGTTGCCTGATGGTGTTGAGGGTCCTGTTCCACCCCCTCCTGTGTATGACAGCAAGCTTCATATGGCTTTAGGATACCAACCTGACACTCGCATGTTGCCTTTTGGTGCCCTGGTTTGGTGTTTAAACAAAACCAAAGACCCCAAGGCACCCAAGTCTTTCGAACCTACTGGCATCCCTGCATTGTATGTTGGCCCTGAAGTTCTTCCTGCCATGCGTTGCAAAGATGTTCACCACTTGTTTGACCTGGCTGATTTGACCAGCTACAATAGTGTCCGTTTGATTGTCACCAAGGACTTTGCTATCCCTACTGGTCGTTGGGTTTTTCCTTTGACTAGTGTCCCCATGCTGAAATCCATCTTGCCCGAAAACCCCCAACAACCGGCTCCAGCCCTCGACGATGAACCAGACTCAATCGAGGAACCCCGTAACCGCTCCATCACTCGACGGCGTCTTGCTCAATATGGTCCCACCGATCTTTGTGATGGTTGCCTGCTGGGTACTTATTCTCATTCTCCTGAGTGCCGTTCCCGCTTTAACAAGTTGTTGGATAGTGCTGAGCCTTTGGTTGTGGTTTCCGGGGGGGGTCTATTGATGGACGTGGCCATGGTGACTTGGATTTGGATGAGTCCATGCGGATGTTCGATGTCAGGGTTGAAGATGGTTATGATTCGGATTATGATTCTCTTGATGGTTGGAAACCGCAATTTCCTCTTGAGCCACGTGGAACTGAAGGGTCTGAATATACCCCCTCTAGCCCAAGGGTCAGTGAACCTGATGCTAGTCTGTTTGATGAACAATTGGGGGAGTTTCTGCCGGTTCCGGGGGGTGTCATCAAGAAAGTAGGAAAGGTCAAGGGAACTTTCATCGAATTTTGCTGTGAAGAGAACTCATCAATTTCGAGGGTGGCTGATATCCTTGGTATTGCGTATCTTGGCATCACAAAAGAATCTCTCAACATCCAAGACGACGATGCTTTTCAACAACTTCTTTCCTGGTTGCAAGAAGAAATACAGGATGGAAACGGTCCTTTCATTTGTGGAGTTCCCTCCCATGCACGGTATGGTCCCCATGGCAAAGAATGGCCATTGCTAAGTATGGTAGCTCCTACAAACGTAAACTTCAGAAAAGAAGAGCTGAGTCTTTGGAGATGGTTAAGAGGTTTCGTGATGTTGCCGAAATGGTAAAACTTTCTAGGGGAGGTTCCGTTACTTTTGAGTGGTCTCGAGATTCAGAGGGATGGGATCAACCACTTGTCAAAGACACTATGGTGGCGCTCGACCTGCAACCTGTCCGCATAGACGGCTGTGCATTTGGGTTGGCCATCAATGGCAAACATCCCCAGAGGCCTTGGTTGGTGCAAACCGACAACAAACGTTTGGTCAAAGAGTTTCAACACAAGAAGTGTAAACATGAGAAGGGTTTTCATGATTCACTTGAAGGATCCCTAACGACCAAGTCTGGAATCTACAATGTGACCATGGCTACCAGTATTTTGACCACGTTGTTCCCGGGCGTTGTTGCAGACCTTGTTCCTGCAATGCCAGTTCTTCCTTTTAAATTGGATCCCCATAGGGCACGACTTCATGACTTTCACACTCAAGAACTTTGTGTTTTGGGAACTATTCACAAGTTGTTGACCCGTGCAGAAATGAGATCCGATCCCAAAGCTCTGCAAGCAATTTGGGAGGAAGGTCAGGGAGTTCGCGCCAAAGATGTTTGGGACGATAACTCTGTCATGGAAAAGAGTGAAAGGATTTCTCAGGCACAGAAGGACAACAAGGTCATCCACATTGCCGACGTAATGCCGATCGCAAGCATCAAGTTCTGGGAAACCCCCTCAAAGAGAAAGTACAAAGGGAGGTTGGTCTTTAGGGGAGACCAGGTAAAAGATTCTTGGGGTGGAGCAGCGCAGTTTGGAGCGATGTTCAGTACTCCAACTAACACTCAGGCTATAAACTTGGCAGTGTTTTATGGACTATTGTTGGGTAACGAGTTGAAAGCCGCGGATTGTACTCGTGCCTTTCTGCAAGCTATGCTATTGATGAAAGAGGAAACCTTCGTGGTATTGCCTCAAGAACTATGGCTTCCAGGATGGGCTGGAAAGTACAAACAGCCAACGGTGCGCCTGAGAAAGGCACTTTACGGACATCCACTTGCATCAGCGTGCTGGGACCTTCACCTCCGCCAGGTTCTCCAAGGTGATTTGGGACTGTTGCCAATGGAGGGGCATCCCAGTGTGTATTATTGCCCTAAAACGTTTCTTTTAGTGGTGATATACGTCGATGATGTCTTGGTGTCAGGTCCAAAGGCGCATCAATCGGCTTTCTGGAAAGAATTGCAACGTTTAGTGGAAACCGACGAGGTAGAGGACCTCAATCAGTTTATTGGGAGAAACCACGAACTTTCGGAAGGGCAGTGTGTTTTCAACATGGTTGATTATTGCCAACAAGCCATTGACTTGTACCTTGAAGCCGCCGGAAATGTTTCCTTAAGACGTGTCTCCACCCCATATGTCAATGAGGGTGTGCTCACAATGGAAGACTATCAGGTTCAAGGTCAGATTTCCCACAAAGCGTCTAGCGTTTTGATGAAACTCTTATGGGTTTGCCGACTGGCACGGCCAGATTTGGCATATCCCATAGGCATGTTGGCAACTCAGGTGACCCGTTGGAGTCGCAATGCTGACAAACAACTTTTCCGATTGGTTAGCTACCTTCACACCACACGTGATCTTTGTTTGGTTTCCCGTGTTGTTGATGCACCTTCCTCATGCTCGCTCTGTTTGTACGTAGATGCTGACCTGGGGGGATGTCCTTTTACAGCCAAATCTACTTCTGGGCTTTTCTTGGTCATCACTGGGCCAAACGGGACTTTTGCCCCAATAGCATGGTCCTCTAGGAGACAACAACATGTGGCTAGGAGCACGGCCGACTCGGAGTTGAATGCTCTTTCAGAGGGTGTGCATGAGGAACTTGCTCCAGCCCTCATGTTACTCCAAACTCTTTTGGGCAAAGAAACCCCCAAAGCCATTGTCAAGGAAGACAATTCTGCTGTAGTTCACTCTATCCGCAAAGGATATTCCATTAAGCTTCGCCATCTAGCACGAACACCCAAGTTGTCACTTGCATCCCTGAACGAAGCCTGCACCACCTGGTGCCAACTTGAGCAGACACCCACCCGAGATCAATTAGGAGATATATTCACTAAGGCATTAACCTCAGGCAAATTTGATCCTCAGTCCATTGGTCTCACTCACTGGGCCTCGTCCACACCTTAGAGTTTGGTCAGAACCCTAGTTGCCAGCCTGCGGTTGCCTTAGTTGGAGGTGCCTTGGCCTGAAGACCAAACAGGTTTGGGGTGAGATTCCTGCGCTTGCGCGGACTCATCCGAGGAATCTTGTGCTTGGCGCTGGCTTTGGCTCTTCACTGCATGATTGCCTTTTTCTCGCTGCTGCCTCCAACGATGGCTGCTGATGAGTGGGCATTTGTTTGAACAATTAGGATCTTTTGCATTTTGTTTTGCTGTGCCTTACGGTTGAAATAGGTCCACGCCTAAGATGCGAGCGCAGCCTTGGCCGGGGAGGCTGCATTCGCAGCTGACTTGGACTTGTTTGCTTCTGACCTTCATTTCAACCGCGGGGGGACGTTTGATGTCACACAGCAATGCAGTCATAAACAGCGTACAGATCACAAGCTGTTTGAGATCAGAACTTGTCAGGAAGTGTTCCCTCCAATGAGTGGAACTGCCAAAGTCTCAATGACATTTGGCTCAAGGCTTGAAGTGAAAAGGCGTTGGCCTTGGCTGAAACTCATAAAACTGATTGTTACTACTAGTAAGGCACTTGTTACTAGTAGCGATGCACTTGTTTCTACTAGCGAACCTTGTTACTACTTGTCATCTGAGGTGGGGTTCTGTAATGTTGCAGGGCCGGAAGTGCTGCACGTTGCCAAGAGCTCCATACTGCATCGACACCAGTTGGTCGGCCTCGACTGCAGCTTGGCCACCACTAGGCGCTTGGCGCTGTTCAAGATTTGCAAACCACACACAGCGACATGGGCGGCAAGAGATGCACACGAGGTAGCGATGCCCTTTGCTCCTAGTAGCTACTTGCCCCTAGTAGTACGGCCAGGAGCCCCTAGTAGCGTCCGATCGCTCTTAGTAGCGATGCCCTTTGCTCCTAGTAGCGTGATTTTTCTCATAAGTCCAACTTTTATCGACAGTCTTCCGCATTCCATGGTCTGCAACACTACGTGGAGGATTGTGTGGGATTGCTTGCCAAGAGGCGGCAAGGGTTTGGGGTTCTGACAGAGTCATTCGCCAAGGTCGCCTTGCTCGTTCCCATGGCATGCTTGGCGATCTTGCTTCTGTGCGCATCCACATGCCTGAACTTCAATTTCACAATTTGTTTCGTAGCAGTCCAAGCTTGGAGTGTGATTTTCGGTCCCACCCCTGCCTGAACCCAAATGCAGACCTGCACAAGTTTGATCCAACGAAACTGAGGTTCACCATCTCGGTGGTCTCATCATGGATCCTCCCGCAGCCCAGTAAAGACACCGAACAAATGACTGAACGCGACTCGATGGCTGAATTGATCCGAGTTTCACTCGCCTTGCTTGAATTGAAACGAGTTTCACCCAAAGAGTAAGCGGTCCGGTCCTGGTGATTGAAAGTCAAAGCCGAAGAGTAGCTATCCAATAGCTATTCAGGCTGGTCTACGAGTGTAGCTCTTAAATTTGGAGTTTTCTTCACCAGCCAGAAGCATCACCACAGTGATCAAAGCATCTGAGGTGAGGAAGTCTTTCAAAGCCGACCTGGATCTCGCACTCCTCGAGTTTCCTGCCGAAGCGCCTTGAAGAAGGACTCGTGACATGTGCAGTCAATTGGCTCACAAACATTGTGCAAAACCTACCTTTCAAGATCAAGGCTCCACAAAGACCCTCTGGTGACCACCCCCCTATACCCCATGTACCCCCATGTAGAAACAGCCGCTTGATCACTTGCTTTGATGTTGGAAATCTCTGGAACACACTGGTCTGGACCTATGACTAGCGCTGTGAGATGAACGTGCATTAGGACGCTACTAGGGGCTCCTGGCATCGCTACTAGGAGCAAGGACGCTACTAGGGGCTCCTGGCATCGCTAC
>CAXAMN010026717.1:18843-45486 GCA_963970005.1 Durusdinium trenchii | reverse complement strand
GACGCTACTAGGGGCTCCTGGCATCGCTACTAGGAGCAAGGACGCTAATGTGAGGAAGACAAAAAACGCCCCCCGTGAAAATACCTCACCGAGTGCCCTTACCGCAGGAGTTGGAGCTCGCCTGGTTGGAGAGACATTGTCTGCGGGTTTTGCCGGGAGCGCCCGACTTTGCCAACTCCACCAGTAGCCTTTTCGGTGCTTTGAAGGAGACCTTTGACTTTCAGGCGGCAAGGAGACTGATGGAAAGACTCGAACGAGTTGTTTTCTAGGAGAGCCTGTCGGGTCTCTACATGTATCTACATAGATGGGTTGGACCGTTGGACATGACATAGTTGGACTCAGCGTGAGAGCTATCCTTTTTTATTTTGTTTCCTCTCTACGGTCTCCTTTTTTGGGGGGTCACTGGAGTGGAAGGCAGATAGCGTGCGGAACCAGTTCGAGCATTTCTTGTCGCTGTGGCGCTCTTCCTGTGCCATGGTGGCAGATCGATCTGTTGGAGTTGGCGCATCCGTGAACGAAGCCATTCTACTGCAGGAGGCTGTGTGGGGCTGATGGAGCTGTTGGAGGGATAATATGATATTTACAATGATGCATCTTGTATCATTCTGTGCTCTTACTGTATTGTTGCAGAACTGGGGAGAAGCCTGGAAACCGCCAAACTCATCAAACTTCATCCCTCCAAATTTGAGAGTGGGACTTTTGCCAATTGACAAGTGATGGTTTTCCTTCTTCACAGCTAAGACAGTATCTGAAGGGATCAGTCAAGCCCCGCGGACTCTGTAAAGTGTGAGCCGAAGCATGCCGAGACATTTAGGGAGGATTTGATGTTATCCTCAAACCGCCGACAGCACTCTTGCCGCAATTTCTCCGATCACTCCAAACTCGTGCGAGGCTGCCGGAGACTTGTACTTTGAGATGTTGGATGGCTTCATTCGCTGGAGAGATTCCCAGCTCTTGAATCCGCTTGTCGTCCTGCGCAGTGTTGTGTTGGCAGGAGTCCCTTGCAGCACCTACCCAGTGCCCAGTGAATGCTGGGTTTGCTTGAGTGATATTTCCATACAATTTCTTCCGCGTATTATGCCACCCGTGCTTGGGCTCCTTTCTCGCCCCGCAGCCTAGCTGGGGCAGACTTTGATCTGAATGCGAAGAGCTGTTGCAAGAGAGAGGGAGAGAGATTAGATTAGACTGCCTTTCATGGTTTGGGCTTCGGTCGGATGTTCCTGAATGCTATCAGTTCAACTAATGGGCCACTTAGGAAACATTTTGGCCCAACCTACCAATAGAAAGGTTGAGACCAGTTGCCAGAGGTTGAGAGGTTGCTTCCTTACAATTACAAGGGGCCTTTGGGTTAGAGCGCACGCATAGGGTGAAGATGTCCAATGATCCTTGTTTGTCCTGAGCGGTGCTACTTCGTCTACCGAGGACAACCTGCGAAATTATGAAGCCGCCACAATGCTGAGTCTGTCGGAGGATGAGCCGCATTGCTGCGGATTAGAGGGGGTGACTTTGCAGAGGTTCCTGTAAGTGCATTTTTAGACCATGTAGGCATGTCAATCTGACTGTGCTGGAGAGTGAGAATCAATGAGAACCTGTGGGCAACCACCAAGATAAAACGAGACCTCGGGCTAGGCCTCGACCTCTTGGCGGTGCAAAGTGGGAGCCATTGCAGAAGGAAGGCCTTGATCCTTCAGCGGCCACAGTGTTGTCTCGTCAACTGGCTGAGATGGCCACCTATCTGCTGGTTTGGGGCGAGGCATGGGTCGCACCAAACGGGGACAGAGAGCGACAGAAATGGTTCAAAGCACTAAAGACACACGAGGCAAGCGTCCTTGCTCCTAGTAGCGATGCCAGGAGCCCCTAGACTCCCCCTAGTAGCTTCTTGTTCCTAGCCTTGTCAGGCCGGCAATGTGAGATTTATGCCAGAGGCCGGAGGGTCCAAAGACAGGTGGGCACATGGCCCAATGTGTGGGCTCTACAGCTTCCCGGGGTGTTGTTCAATTCGCATAGTACTATCAAGCATAGCACGTGCCGGTAGTTTTCATGACCGTCTTTTGTTCTGACTGCTATGCTTCTACCGCTGCTGGATGGTCTGATGTGTTTCCAGTTTCCATGAGAAGTGCCCAGGGAGGATGTTCTTCCCCCTCCCCACTGCAGTCTAGTGCAAACATTGGAGAGCTGATGAGTTTTTGAGTAGTTTGATGTCCTTATCATTATCCTTATTGTGTCATTGACTTGAGAACGACCACAAAGCACCCCTCAGGCTTCCATTTTGACACACCGTTGTTCTGAAAACGGAGAAGTAACTTGCGTAGTGTTTTTGATCAGATTTGTTTGGCATGTGAGGCCATTTATTTCATCACAGAGTTGGCTTTGGCCGCCAACCCATCGGACTTTGAAGAGATATACGGCGTAGCTATCCCTGAGCCCAGTCTTCCTGGAGCCCCTTTTCGGAGTCCTGGCTAGTCAGTGGCAGACCTGGGATTGTTGTTCTCATAAGAGTCAATTTCACTTTGTGCTACCGGACGTATATGATTTGGATGTCTTGCAGGGGTGGATTTAAGTCTCATGCTACATTCCTTCTTGAGGTTTCGTTTTGATCTTGCCCTTACGGCCTTCCAAAGGCTAGCCTTTGCTGGATTTTGTTCAATTATTTGTATGAATAATTACTAGTACCAACTTGGAATCGACCAAGCAAACATGTCAGGCACGACATACTAGTGCACACTGCTTCTGAGGAGCAACTTCTTTTTGAGCAAGATCATCCGTCCAATCTACAATGTTGTTTTCGATGAGTGGCAGCTTGCCTTTCAACTTGTCAACGACTTTGTCGGACATGCTACCTGCTGCACACCTGCAGGGCAGAAGAAGCAGCAGCTTATTGTTGTCGTCGTTGTTGTTGTTGAGCCATTATGGCCGAGTATTGAGCTTATTGAGGCAGACAAGCTTGTTGCGGCATGTTATCCAGCCATTTGCTTGTCATTGCGTAGAGTGTGAAGATGTTTTCTTAAGGTATCAGTATGTTGACATAGATCAGAACAATCAGAAGGACAAGAAAAAATTGAAGCCCGGTCTTGAGAACTTTCTCCCTCCGGATGTTTCTTGGAAGGCATGTGTTGAACTGATTGGGAGTGGCACGGCTTGCTTCTTGAAATTGCAAAGACTTGAGCATGTTGCTGCACCTTTGTCGTTGAATTGCTATCCCTTCAGGTTGCCAACTACGACGAGCCTTGAATGACATTGCTGTTGGTTTCAGAGCCCATCAGTAGCTTTTTGTTACTACTAGTGAGGCACCTGTTACTACTAGCGTGGCACTTGTTACCACTAGCTTAATTAAGCTGTGCAAAAAGAGTCCAAGTCGACCCCTCACCTTGATCAACAACCCACCCCTCTCCGCGGATCCAACGCACCCCGCCTCAACCGCTTCAAGACAAAGGCATCCCCCATCTCCTAGGCGCATATCAGGCAACTTACATAACACAATGTAGGATACACGCGCACACGTTTTACTTGGTTTGCTTTTGGGCAGAGGCACTCCCAGCTGTTCAAAGCCCCTAGCCTTTGCAAGGCAAGCATCAAATTCAACCTAACACGTCCAAAATCCTTCCACTGCGTGACTCATGATTCCAAAGCCCAGCAAAGCGCTGTTCTTCTCATCCTTTTCTATTTCAAGGAGTCAGGAGTGTCTACGTCACCGAGATCGCAATGGCCCCGACACACTCGCAATGGCCTCAAGAAAGCAGAAAAGAATCCGCAACTAAAGTCCGTCCTTGCTCCAAGTAGCGTTCTTGCTCCTAGCAGTAAGAGTAAGGCCAGGAGCCCCGAGTAGCTTCCTGCTCCTAGTCGTAGCTCTAGAGCAACTAAAGTCCTTTGGAAACCAATCTGAGCCGAAAGGCTGCCTTTTCAACCTTGGTTCGAGGGGCACCTTCGGATGCCCACGGTTATAAGTTTCCGTGAACGCTGAGGACTGGAATGAGTTCTTTTGCGATCCCAGTCGTATGGTCGAGGGTTTGTTGCTGCAAGACGGCACACGTCTTTTCGATCTCCCCCACGAGCGCCGCTTTCTGGCCTTGCCTCGCGTGGATTGGCAGGTGCAGAGTGTGGAAGATTGAAGGGTCGTTGTAACAGCTCACCATAATCATTGACACTGCGTGAACACCTTGAAACGGAAAACTGATACATCCCCACTACGCGGTTTGGAGGCTTACGGCTTAGGAGGGTTGAAGCACTGCTGCTTTTCTGGCTGTTCAACGGCTAGCACGAGATATTTTGTCTTCCCAAGTGTTGGAAAAGAAGGGTCATTGGATGTCATTGGTGTGATCAGTTGCTGTGATTCTCAGATTTCAATAACAGTACTGCAATGAGCGAAGGACCTGGTTTCGTATGGTTTCGTTATTTGTCGCTGCATTGTTGGAGGTCACCTTAGAGGCAGCGGAGACCAAGACGCATCGGGAGATCCACTCCTTGTGGGGCGTCTTCGCCACGACGCATCGAATAGTTCTCTTGCATTTGATCCTTTTCTTCTCCGGTGTTTGTGCCTTGAATGCTGATACGATACGACAAAAGGCGCCAGGCATTGTTATTTTGCGTAGAAGGCAGTGCTCAGGAAACGAACTGGAAGGGTTTCAACATGTCCCCAGAGCGTTCTCAGGTGCCGTAGCAGGAGACGCAGAGCCGTTGGATGGGCAACAGCCGTTGTTGGGGATCAGTGGCGGAGTTCGCTTCGCTGCTGTGGCCCTGGTGGTGCCCGTTCATGCTCTATTGTGGGCCTGCGCACGGTGGCAAGTCACAGGACGCACTCATTGCAGTCACCTTAGCGGATACAACATAATACAACTTCATGTTAGAATCACATCTCATATCATTGATATTACACGTGTTGGAATGTAGTGCAGGGATTTACAGGTGTTGCTTGTTCAATGCGGTTGGTGACGACACGGCCCACCATTCATAGACCAAGTCGGTGAAACTCGGATGCACAAGTAGAACGTTCTTGTGAAAGTTTTAAAGGATAGGCTATATCTTAGATAGGCAGAACAAAAGAAAGGTAACGAAAAGACTCATCGCACGACGATCTTCCTTCCCTGCTAGGACGTGTCCTACGTTTGCAAGCGCCGTTGGCCTGCGCGGGACGAAGCAGCCTGGCCGGAGATGGGTGTACACGTGTCGGCACAAGCCGGAGATTTCACATCGGTGAATCTTTTATAAACAACTTTGAACCGTTGTCCCCAGTTGTCCCCTGATGCCAATTCGATGTATAGTTGAAAACAACAAGCGATGCTCACAAGTTTTCATGCAAACTAGTGGATCGAGGCTTTATCATGTTGCTCGCAGGAGGTTCTTGGGGCAGTCGGTAAAGTAGATTTTAGATGTCAAGGTATTGGGACTAGTAGGCTCGTCGTATGACCGTCCATGTGAATGAGGCCTTTGGAAGGCACTATGGTGGATGGGGCCTCATTTGCGTTTGAACCAGCATATCGCAGCCCTTTGAAGTCTGCCAGTCCTCTTCATTTTCTTTGGCTGTTCTTTTTGTACACCCAACCATTTGTGGACACATGCTGAGGATGCTGCCAGTTCTGACTTATGCTGGCATTCGAGACTCCGCACTGGGCGAGGATAGCCAATTCGGTTTGCCTTTGGCACCCCTCCTAGTCTTGCACTTTGCGCTCTCGGGCACTGGATTGGCCTATTTGCTCTTTGTGCCCTCCGGGTCCTGCATCAGAAGTTGCGGAAGCAATTCCGATCATATGTGGGAGATGAGTCCCGTGCCGTTAACGGCGCGGCTGGTACGACACTCTCCGAGCTAGTACTTTTGTTCTAACTATGAGCTCTTTTTTCTCCTCCCTTTCTGGTAGCCGGCGGAATGTTATAAATCCTTATTGACATGGGGATGTCCCGCTGACCACAAGCATTCAATCGAGAAGCTGACCTGTCAGAGTTTTCTCAGGATACTTGTTTTGGTTCGTGCTCTTTTCCGTGAAGTTCATCTTGGGCTTGATCATTTTCCGCGCAATGTACGAGGCCACAGTGGAGTTGCAGATCGCGCTCCCGGGACGGGAGTCCGTCTCGGAGCTGTCCAGGATCTACTACAGCACGGAATGGGGCTCTGACTTCCTTCTTTGGTTCGCAGCTGGCAAGCATACAGCCATCATTAAGACATATTAAGACCATTGAGCAAGCACTTTGTTTTGGACCAGGCGCGTTCTTGTCTTTGGCCGGTTGTAAGGTACTTTGGTTCACCACCTTGGTCCTCTTTATTTCAGACACGCAGCTTTGGTTCACCTTGTTATGCTCCATCCTGGGCGTCTCCACCGTGCTAGTACAGCGCGGATGTCGTTGCTTCACCTGGGCTTTGGAGGACTCGGTGGCCAAACTCCCCGAGCGCTTCTCCCGGAAGGTCTTGCCCTACTCCTTCGCCGGATCGGAGAGTCGCGTGGGTGAGCAGGCGGCAGATGGCCGGGACACATCGGCAGGGATTGGATCTGAGAGGTTCTGAGAGCGTCTAAAAGCCTAGTCTAGCAATTAGTAGGTTGGAGGCCATCGCTATTAGTAACAAAAAGCTACAACAGGGGCTCCTGGCATCGCTACGAACGGAGCAAGGACGCTACTAGGGGCTCCTGGCCTTACTACTAGGAGCAACAAGCTATTAGGTTGGAGGCCATCGCTAGTGGATCTCTTCCTTCATTCATCAAACAGACTTGCACATCCTCCAGAGGTCGGTTGGCCTTCAGCGAAGCACACATGTGTTGTATGTTCAGAAGGGCCTTTGCCATCAGCTGACCATATGATTCCATGTGTTTTTAATCATGTTTTTGGTTTTGGAAAATGTTTTCATGTTTTCACCTCCAGACCAATGAGCCAGGTGGCGCACTTTTCCCCCTACTTCCCGGCGATTTGGGACCGGATCCTCGAATACATGCGCTACGAAGACAAGATAGACAACCATTTAATGGGGGACTTGTCCTTCAAATCAGGCGAGTCTGGACATCAAGTGTCTCAGCTTGTATCTTGAGTCGAAAGAAATGTTGATATCATTTGATATCGTTTCAGCGGTCAATCATTGAGCGTGGGCCATGCTGCGGCCAAATCCAAGGTCTATTGGAAACAGCTGCGCCAGCCTTTGGCCAAGCGGCGCACGCGGGAGCCCGTGTCGCCGGTCTCCCCACCGGCCACTACTGTAGCCTTCACAGAGGACACGCCAGGCGCCATGGGCAGCGCCATGGGCAGCGGCATGGGCAGCGGCAGTTACACTGCCACTACAGTGCCGGAGAAGATCTCCTTGCCATCAGGGAAGCCCAGGAGCGTGACCAGATCTGATTAGGTCATGTTTAAGAGGACGCATATGGTGTGGAAGGCACACTGTGGAAGAACTGAAATTTGCCCCAGCACGCGATTCACGCCATGTTCTTACACGGCGTAGACATTCCCAGGAGAAAAATCAAGGTGCCAGACATCTTCCGAGAGAAGACGGCTTTCGAGGCACCCATCTTGTTGGCTGATTAGCTTGTTGGTGGACTGGCGGACTCCAGATGGCCCAGATAAAGAAGCGGCATGTCATTTGTGGACCACGTTAGTCTGCTAGTGATTCTCTAGGATGCCTACACGTTGTATGACATGATATAACATGCATGGCCCTGTGATGCCCTGTGCTTTTGTGCGATCGTTCGGGCAGGTCGGTTTCAAAACATATTGCTGCATGCATGATGCCCATTGGCCAAACAATGCAGACGCAACTCGTCAGAGGAACATTAGGTCCTACCTGGATCATCCAGTGAAGCCATACTACTTCATGCCGTTAGTACTAAGGCCAGTATTGGAAGTTGAATGTAAAGGAAGAACATCCTTTTCTTCTTCATACTGCTTTAAATGCCATTCCTTGAATCATCAACTCACATATTGACTCGTTCCCTTTGTCAAAATCTTTCGAGGTGCAATGGCGGCTTTTGGCCTTGTCTCGAGGACTTGGACTTCCAATGCCACGGCCCTTCCGCGCACCTTACTTCCCTGGTCTCACCGTATGTGTCTTCACATAAATGGCCAGGTTGTCGAGTCGGGACAGTTGGATTTCATCTATAGGTGCATGATGCATGATGAAGATGCATGTGATATCCGCGCACATGCACACCACAACAGGCTTGAAACCGCCTGATGGTTGTTTTCCAGCAAGGATGCAACATGCCACTTAAACTTAACTCAAACTTGAAATGTGCTTGTCGGTGAGACCGACAGCCATCCCTGACTGTGCAGCAAATGCAACCTGAAGTAGGGCTTTCAGCCTGCTCAAGGTATTCCACATTATGGCGAGTCGATCCTGATGTTGAAGAAGGAGCTATTTCAGGGCCGAGAGGAGAATGTACCTCTTATGGACTGGTTTGGCACTTGGGATGGTTCTTGAACGATCATTGCAAACAGATAAGACCAAAAGTTGAGCTTGAGGCTGGCCGCCAAGTATGAAGAGGAGTTCTTGACCTTCTCCAACCGGATGCAGGCTTGAAAAGGTTTGTTTCCGGACCCGGCAAAAGGCTTCTCAAAAGACTGCTCATGACTCCTCTTTTTGAAATGATAACAGCTAGCTGTGGCTCCTTCAACAAAATCTGGAAAGCCAATCTTGAGCTATGCGAAGAAGATTAGGAACAAGAAGCTAAGGGGAACAAGGGCATCGCTACTAGTAACAAAGACATCGCTACTAGGAGAAAGAAGCTACTAGGAGCAAGAAGCTACTAGTAGCCCCTTGCATCACTACTAGGGGAACAATATTGTTCCCGAAGACATCAGGTCAAATGGGGCGACAGTGGATGGCCTGTGCAAGGAAGCCAATGGGAGGAGCACCTTGACACAGCTTGAGAGTTGCCACGGGCGAAGCAGGGCATCGTCACTTGATCAACCACATACAGCATATTTACATGCTACCCTATGTCAAATAGTCAGTGCTCACCGTTCTGACGCAGAGGGCCTGGGAACTTTTATGGTGCTTTTGCCCAGGATTTGTCCACAGACTCAGATCATCTGGTCGCCTAGGGCCATGCAATGCCAATGCTTGGTTGTAGGAAGTTTTGCCCCGATGGTGATGGAGCAGCCAGGTATACAGATCAGCAATGGAGCACCATCAGCGCATGGGCTTCTATGCGCATGCAGACGCTTTGGCGTACAGCACTTGGACCTAGACATTGGGAATCAGGTGTCGTTTGGCGGTGTTAGTTCAACATGATTTTGGGGAGCTGAGCAAATAAATGACGGGGCTTTTCTAGACTGCTGGTTCTGAAATGATGTGATAGTGAACAGAATGAGTTTCCCTGTGTCACGGTTTGGACCTTGCACATTGCAAGAGGTTTGTGCTCTTGGTGTCTTTACGCTTCATCAGCTCAGCCACAAGTTTGGTTTGGTCACTTCCTTTTTTTTCTTGCCTACCTCCCCCCTCATTCTGTGGGCAATGGCCTCCACCCTATTAATAGCAATGGACTCTCCATCCACCCCCTTCTAGTAATTTTAATTTGATTCTAATTAAATACTAATTAAAAACTTAATAATAGCTTCTACTAGCAAACATTGTTACTACTAGTAAGGCACCTGTTACTAGTAGCGTTGCACTTGTTACTAGTAGCGATGCACTTGTTACCAGCATACACTGCTGAGGTGGCCGGAATGTGCCTATACCACCCAGCTTTGCAATGCCACTGGGAGGCGTGGGCTCTACGTGGTTAGGAGCGATGCACTTGTTACTAGTAGCTTCTTGTTACTACTAGTAAGGCACTTGTTACTAGAAGCAATGCACTTTTTACTAGTAGCTTTTTGTTACTTGTAGGCTGAAGTTTCCCTAAAAATCTAAGATCCAAGGCTCAACATGGAAGCATGCCGCGACAGAGTCCCAGGCAGTAGCGTGCTAGAAGCTAGGAGCGTGGGCCCTGCTCCTAATTTAAATAGGCGCTTACTTAAGTAAGGAGGCAGCGCCGCGCGGACTAAAAGAAAGGGCCAAGCTGAGCCCCTCAGAGGTTGAAACCCACACTGAGTCGACTGGCGAACGGCGCAAACCAGTCGTTTATCACGTTTGCCGTTTGCCTAAAACGACAGAACAGTACTGGTTGCGAGGCGTGTCTCCGCTAAGCCCCACCAAACACTAGCGTCCTTGCTCCTAGTAGCGATGCCCTTTGCTCCTAGAAGCGTCCTTGCTCCTAGTAGCGATGCCCTTTGCTCCTGGTAGCTTCTTGCTACTAGTAGCTTCTTGTTCCTAGTAGTACGGCCAGGAGCCCCTAGTAGCGTTCTTGCTCCTAGTAGCGATGCCCTTTGCTCCTAGAAGCGTCCTTGCTCCTATTGATCGACTTCGAGCTGTCAACAACCGCTGGCGAGGTCCAGGCCGACCGGAAGAGCAGTTTGGCGAAGCCAGGAATCTGGAATGCCAGCGATTGCTTCACATGCACCTGGGAGCGCACGAGTTGCTGCCTAGGGATAGAGTTCTGACATTTGATGTTGTATTCTTATAAGTCTCATGCAGTGTCAACCTGACTTCTCATGTGTGTCGAATTCTGTTTGGTTTGGTTCTTCCAAATCCAGAGATGGCCTCGCGTGACAAATCCCCAGCTTCTGGATCTGCCACGCCCTTTTTGCTTCTGCAGGCTTGGTTTCAATGCAAATGTGCCTTGGATGTTTGCAGGTGTGGGTTGATGTACTTACTATCTATCACACTTTTCTGTGGAGTAGTTTGCAGGGGTTGGAGTTGGTTTGACAGATTCTAAGCCACATGGAGCCATCGTTGCTTGCATTAGTGTTCATTGAACTTTTGCTGTATCCGTACAGCTGGCTTTAGCTTGCCCTTTTTGTACAACCGTACCCTTCCAGAGATTTGGGCAGCCCCATGCCTGAGGTACAAGTTTTTTGATCAGACGCAGCTTGAGCACACCAACAGGACATAGCCAGCAACGCGAGTTTGACCCGGGTTGCAGTTTGTCCTGAGCTGTGGTCTTTGGGTTTGCCTTGCTGCCTTGCTTGGAGGATGTTTGCGAAGTTCCCAGACTGCCTGAAGGTGGCCTTTATTGACTGTGCAGCTTGGACTGTTCACCCCAAGTGCCGGCGGGAGTTGTTGAACATGCCGCATAAATCGCATAAAGCGTGCCTTGTAAATAGCAGCCTGGCAGGATGGCTGGCAGTTTTGTGTGAAATGTATGCTTGACTTACATCCATTTCTCCATATTTCTCCCCAAGGAGGACAAAGGTATCACGGCGGAGTTGGACCTGGTCCATCCAAAGCAGAAGCGCCGGTACTACAGCAGCCTCATTGATGGTGCGTGCGAAGATCTACCAACAGGCTTGAAGAAGGCGCATCGGCTTGAAGGTGTCGGTTCAACCGCAAGGACCTGGACCTGGATGGTGGCAGTGCTGCCCTTTGCTCCTAGTAGTAAGGCCAGGAGCGCCCCTAGTAGCGTCCTTGCTCCGTTCGTAGCGATGCCCTTTGCTCCTTAATAGTAGCTTCTTGCTATTAGTAGCTTCTTGTTCCTAGTAGTAGGGCCAGGAGCCCCTGGTAGCGTTCTTGCTCCGTTCGTAGCGATGCCTTTTGCTACTAGTGGCGTCCTTTGTAGCACTGGGGAGTGAAATCCGATGTTCCGGTAGAGCCGTGATGCTCAGTTCGGTTTAGGAGCTCTGTTTGATTTCCAGTCAGAAAAAGGAGTGATGAGGAGTGAGTGGAATCCCGAATGTAAGTGTACACACTGGTGCCCAAGATCTTGTAATTTCGGTGCCGAAAATCCACGAAATTACATATTTAAGAACCTGTACGAAGCCTTCTCACCCGATCGCTTGAGGCGAAATTCCGAGTGGAGCTGCCTGGGTATCCGATCTTGGGCGATGGAAAGGGAGACAATCAGAATCATGCGATACCCTTTATGCGAGGCGTCTTCACACAGTGCATCGACGCAAACCAAGGGGCTTACTTTGATGCTTGGCTGCAGAGCAGTCCAGCTCAATGCCTTGACGACATGGAGCCACATACCGTCGTTTCTTCATCTTGTTTTTATTGCAAAAACACAAATAAGTGAAGTAAGCCCTGGATGAGGAGCAGATGATGCTGCTGCCGTGTGCACTTGGTCACTTGGTACAACCTGGGCAGAGTTGTGAGAGCTTCTAGAGTTGGCCAGGTGGGTGTATGTTTCTGGGCCAACCGTTGGTAAACAAAGCCTTGAAGAGGAGAGCCATTATGGAAGGCCATTTGTGTGTGTGTGCAGTGTGCCAGAGTCTTCTGTGTGGTTTGGATTGCTAGTAGCAAGGACGCTCTTAGGGTGGGGGCCATTACTACTAGTAGCGATGCCCTTTGCTCCTTGTAGCCCCTAGTAGCATCCTTGCTCCTAGTAGCGATGCCAGGAGCCCCTAGTAGGGTCCCTGCTACTAGTAGCACGGGTGCATGACACGGTGTACTCCACGTGTCAAGGCGAATTCCGCTCGAAGAAGAGGGGTGACAGCCTCTCCAAGCGCATCGTCGGCTTTCCAGAGCACATCACCAGCACCTCGGCGGAACGCCCGTAGCGACTGGCGGACCAACCGGTGCCTTCTTGTGGTCCTTGGCAGACAGTGCTAGTTGCTGCAGTTTTCAGTGACACAACTGTTGTGTTTTATCTAACATAATTAGTGTCCTTCACTGACTTTTGGCAACAGTTTCTTGCACAAGGCGACATTGGTTCCATCGGAGACTTTGCTGCTTCTGCCGAAGTGGCATTTGGAACCATTCTACAACGAACCTACGTTTCTTGCTTGGAGAAGTCATCGCAGCAGCAAACACCTGATGATGCTGACAGTTGGCCTTGCTTGAATATCATAGAGGCACTAGCTTGTAAACCTTGAGATGGCTTGAGGTATCCTCCCTTTTTCATCGTGTTTTGAAATCCGACCTCAGATAGTTTGGATCCCATTCGGAACGTCCATTCAAAATGCCACTGCAAGGGGGCTGGGAAAAATAGTTTGAAACGTTCAGTGCCAAGGCTGTCCTGGGTGCACGGATGCATTATGGCCATCCCGATATCATGAACAAGTGCTTTGGAGCAATCCTTTCGTGGGCAAAGCGGGGGCGGGCTCAAAAGGGTCGCGAAATACGATCAATAGGAACCCAATCTGCAAAGCTTCAGGTGCTGTAGTTTCCTTCTTGTGCACTGATTCCACACTGAAGCGGAGTTGGTCAGTGACATGTCACAAAAGATCCTGTGCCAAGCATGTTTTGCCCAGAAAATGACAGTAATATATATATATACATAATTAGTTGCAGTTCATGAATACGACAAATAGTGCTTTACAACTATGCCAATGGATCCTTGAATTGCAAAGACGGTTTATTGACCTTTGAAGGTCCGGAATTTGGTACCAGTCGAATCTCCATGCTTCAGGTTATTCATGATGCAGCAGGGTGGCGTTTCCAAAGCCACCAAGACAGTCAACCTGTCCGAAGACATTTTCGCAGGAGCACTGAACAAAGACATTCCGCGCACTTTGAACATGTTTCCCAAATCGTTTGCTACGAGTCACAAGGAAGGCTTTCTCCAGCCTTTTGCTACCATGCCCACAGCTACTCTTGGACTTCACTGCCCCTTACGTCCAATCACGTGCTCGTTGCTAAGGAAGACTAGGACACTTTTATGGACAGTGTGATTTGTGACACGACCATGATCAACCGAGTTGATGGGTCAACCTTTTCAGAGGGTTGGGGCTGCCAAACCTTCCATTTGTGCTGTCCAGGGCTCCCGAACGAGATGAAACGGGCCAGGAATGGACTTCACTTTGAGAGGAAACGGGCGGACCATCAAGCACCTTTGGCCTTCAGTATGCTATTAGTAGCCAGGATGCTACTCGTAGAGTATAGGTGATGATTGAGTTAACGTAATTGCGCCGCAACTTTGGTGCGGGAGTTGGCCATACAGAAGCTAGTGGACTTGGTTGTAGATGATTATGTTTGCTGATTGTCCATTGCGTTGGAAGAACCCTTAGACCAACAGGTGATACTATTTCAAATCCAAGTTACTTAGACTTCAGTTGAACATGCTGACGAAGCGGCATTGTTCTCACATCTGAAGGCATTCAGAATACTTCCACCTGGCCAAGGCGAGATGCGAGTTGTCGCCTGAAACTATCCTCTCTCTCCCTGTTAAGTTGAAGGCCATCGCTCTTAGGTTGGAGGCCATTGCTAGTAGGTTGGAGTCCATCAACCTAGAAACCATCAACGGTTTGTGCTACAGCAATGCCCGTCCAGGGCCTTTGGTGAAACCGAGACGTGACCAACAAGAGATCTGGGCTATTCTGGGCTACTAGTAGCGTCCTTGCTCCTAGTAGCGATGCCCTTTGCTCCTAGTTTCTTCTTGTTACTAGTAGCGATGCCCTTTGCTCCTAGTTTCTTCTTGTTACTAGTAGCGATGCCCTTTGCTCCTAGTTGCTGCTTGTTACTAGTAGCTACTTGCAAACCAGGGCCGGGATCTGGGCTTCAACACTGTGCTTGGATTCTTTTCCAAGCTCTCGTCCGGCACAGGCTCCTTGACTCAAACTGCCTGTATGTTTGTTACTCTTGTGCTACCCATTTCTCCCAGTCTTCGCCAATGGCCTGAGAAATTGGGAGAAATGGGTTTTGTCCAACAGTTGTGTCAAAAAATGCTTTGGGTGTCTTGAGAACTTCTTCTTGGCCTGAGGTGAGCAGGTCCTCACGCGCCAAGCCTTTCGTTTGGGGCAAGTGCTCCATTTGCCCGAGGCCAGCTGAGGACCCACGCATTGACTGCACATTTGTGCTAAGACGGGTTCCGTTTTGAGCAACAGGCAAGATTTCAAATCCAAACAGTCAGGTTTGACTATTTTTGGAAGGTTCTTGTACAAATGCAACATGTAATTTAATCATCATAAATCATGCTTGAACCTCGAACCTCGAAATTGCATGCTTACGGCAGTACGGAACAGATTGCTAGGGCCGCTAGATGCTGTCAATACGTCCAATACGTCCTGAAATTACTCAACTGACACACACATATATATATATATTTTTATTCCATGTTTCGCTGCGAGGCTTTGACCTTTTACTATGCTCCTTGCTCGCATGTGTTTGCAGATGCTCTGTGGATAGTGGGACGTATGCAGCTGGGAACTCAGGTTCCGAAACTCATTCCCAGCAGAACTGAGGCACATGTGGGATACTACTTTACGCAACTTGGCACCAGTTTGGCCTTTGCAGCTTGAAAGCAGCCCACCCTGTTAGCACGAATTGCAGGCAACTCTTTGTCTCTTGGAGTATGCCCTTGCTGGTCTTCGTTTGGCTTTTGGTGCTTTTGGCAGATGAGGCAGGCTCGGAGCGGACCATGAGCACCTAGTTGCGTTCTTGTTACTACTAGTAAGGCCCTTTGCTCCTAATAGCGATGCACTTGTTCCTAATGGCTTATTGTTTCTAAGAGCTTCTTGTTACTACTAGTAAGGCACTTGTTACTAGTAGCGAGGCACTTGTTCCTAATGGCTTCTTGTTCCTAGTAGTAAGGCCAGGAGCCCCTAGTAGCGTCCTTGCTCCTCACAAGTTGTTCAGTGCCGCTCAGGTCCGTGATGGCATTTTTGAGGCCTTCTTGAATCTGGAGCAGGTGGGGACCCCTAAAGCCCATAAGGAAAGATGGAAAGGGCATCCATATCATAGATCGCTTCGTGGCTTGTGTGTGGATCCATTGAACCCAAGTGAGCCAAATGAAGGCTGAAATTGTTTGACCTCGCCGAATTCACCCCGCAGGTCCAGATGACCTCAGCGGAAGTCATGGCAAAGACCGTAGGAGTGTGGACCTTGGCGGGAGGAACCGAGGAAGTCTATTCGTTGGTGGTGAGATCGGTGCCAACATTAACCAGTTCATGAACATCAGGAGGGGCCTTGCACCCCGGAAAGTGGAGCCAACAAAAGCTTCGGGAAATGCCCGGAAACTTTGATGTTCTTTGGACTTTGGTAGCTTTGGTCCCTCTAGTCTTTGTGGCTCTTCTGTATGTATTTGTCTCTGAAAGCCTGTTCAACCTACCAACAGCACTTGCTTATTGATTTGCCTGTTTATGGTGGCTTCCACGCTCCTCTCCTCTAGCCGGAAAAATGCCACGCTCAAATTCCTGCACTATCAGAGGCAGATTCATCTTACTGTCACTTGTCCACCAAAACGAGAGCATCAAGTGCTTTGCCAGGGCTGGCACTTTCTCGTTGAGAAAGCCAGGTTTGGTTCTCTTGGTTGCTTCTGCTCTTCTTGATTGCGACGTCGCTTCCTTTGTTGGCCGCTTGGATCAACAAGAATTCGTTGTAGCATGACAAACCTTGAGACACACACAACCGCAGGGTAATCTGTCCCAACATTGGGGGTTTCTGATGTCAGTCAGTGAAAGCTTCAGCCAGTGAGGAGGACATTGCCACAACCATGTTGAAGTCAATACATTCTTGATCTGTCCGTATTTTACCCTTTGCACCTCCATGTGCAAGGCGGAGATGTGGATGGAACGGAATCTCAAGGCCATTGGGGAGAGCCATTGTCACTGGACGAACGTGGGGCCACTTCACCCAGAAAGAAACTTTTGGGGTCCTAACCACTCTCTGCCGTGATTATAAAAGAGAACAAACAAAAGCAAAACATGTTACTACTATATAGCTTCTAGCTGCTAGTAAAATGCCCTTTGCTACTAGTAGCGATGGCACAACAACACAAAGTGTCGGCAGGTCGCCTGCGAGCGCTTTTTCAAGCAGATGCTCACACTTTCCCCGCTTTTTGGCCTGGCTTGGTGATGCTGCTTCGGGCTCTCGCAGTTTCCGTTTCCGCCGAGAATCAGTTGATGATGTTGCTTTCGGATCTTCATTTACATCTCGGAATTTTTAGCAGTGTCAGCTCTGCAGAAGCCTTGCACTAATTCTTCAGTTGATCACTGACTCTCAGGCTCATGTTCATTTTCCAGGCCAAGATCATTGGGCACTATGCCAGACCCTCAGATTTTTTGGGGGCATTTGTATGCGATTTGTTGTCCCTGGGCTGCCTGTTTCCTCGTTCGAGCGACGCTCCTCACGACAACATACTTTCCTGAAAGAACGAACACTACAAGAAGCAACTAGGGGCTCCTGGCCGTACTACTCGGAGATACTAGGAGCAAGGACGCTACTACTAGCAAAGGGCATCGCTACTAGGAGCAAGGACGCTACTACGGGCAGAGAGGGCGAAGACCTGTAAGAGCCCTACTGTACCACGGGCACCGACGCATACTGGAGGCCATCGCTATTAGGTTGGAGACCATATGACGCCATTGTTTCTAGGTAGGGGAGCAGACTGGTTTCTGTTTAAATGTATAGGCCATGGCGGCCATACCTCATGGATGGCGTGTCAGGTCATCAACGAGATCCGCTACGGCGGTGCCACCTACGTCTCCACGGGCCGAGGACTCCCAACGGATCGGCGGCCCTTCATCGGCGAAGCGGTCCCGGGCAAGTGCCCTGACCTGACAGCCTTTGTCTTTGTTTGACCTGCGAAATAGCAAAAGGCACGCAAAAGGCACTGCAGAATTCAGCTCGTTTCACTATGAAGGACATCACACAGAATGTGCCCTCATCAGCCCACTGACATTGGCATTGACCAGAAAGGGAAGCATCTCAGCTACTAGGGGCTCCTGGCATCGCTACTAGGAACAAGGAGCTACTAGTGGTAACATCTTGGGCATTCGGTTTTCGGGCGAAAACCAAGGTTTCAGCTCAAACGGCTTGGTGGTTTGTACTTGGACTATGCCTCCATTGCTTACTATGAGACCTGATTTGCACAGTGTGTGCTGCTAAAAGGTTTGGGCAACGACCGAAGAGATCACGATGCCGAGGATGGAGTCACTCTCCTGGCTGGCGTCATTCTCATCTACTTGGCTGGAGGAGTATCAGGCTGGTAGTGGAAGCTTTTGAGCCGATGAGCGAGGAAGATGGTGAAGGAAACGCAAACCTCATCAAACCGCCAATTGTTGCAGGTTCGCTATGCTAGGTCATTTCCTTGCGCATGTTTGGCGGCAGGTGCTGGTGTGTATTCCAGTGATGTGTGGTGGGTCTTCATTTGCTTGTTCCTCACTGTGGCTTCTTGGCTTTGGGTCACTCAGCTGCATCCACATCAACACGACTCACAGTCAGCTAGTAACAAGTGCCTTACTAGTAGTAACAATAAGATTTTTTGTAATTACTACCAAAGGAATCTACTAGGACCTTGTTACTAAAAGCGAACATTGTTACTACTAGTAAGGCACTTGTTACTAGTAGCGATGCACTTGTTCCTAGTAGCGAACATTGTTACTACTGCCAGAGACTCAACGTACCCTTGAGGCGCCCTTTATTTTCAACCCGTACCAGCTCCTTGGGCAAACTGCTTCGGCTAGTTCGGACAGGTCCGTGAGATTCACACGACGTCATTCGAACGGTTTCGCTCAGGTTTGTTTGGAAGCATTTCTGTGAGGACTGGCGTTTGCTGGTTTGGGGAGCTTAGCTTTCAAATGAACAGTAGGTGATGCTGGAGAGTGTTGAATTTGAATAGTTGACATGTCTTGAAATTGGCAGCCTCCAGAATTAAGAGAATCGTATCCCCTTTGACTATGCTTTGCTTTGGCTCATTGGTGCAGTTTTCTTTTAAGTTGGAGGCCATTGCTATATGCTAGAGTCTTGCAGGACTTTCGCTGCTTGGTGGCCTTCTTTTTGGAGGACCTGTGGGCTCTTGGCCTTTCTGGCGGGTGATGTTGTGATGAGACATTGACATTGATGGATCACAGGTGTCACGGGGTAAGTTCAGTTAAAGAGTGAGCAGGAACACTTCTGTCTTGACACCAGCCTGATTGTGAAACAGAGGCGGTGAGGCGGCACTGGACACCGATTTGAGAGAGAGTTGGGCGGCAGAAATGCTCTTCTCCCTTCAGGACAGTGGGAGACACTGGGTGGAATGGTACGATCGGACTCAGTTGAAGCCCCGGAGTGGTGGCCTTCATCGATCCATGGACGCTTGGAAAATCAGTTAGCATCCGCTCCAGGATGCTTCAGAGTTCTATTTTGTGAGAAGTCTATTTATATTGTGTTGCTTTTTGCTGTAACTGGCTGTAACCCTTTCAGGTGGGTTTTAGGGGCCTTGCTTCACATACAGAGCCAAGTTGATCAACTATACGACGTAGGACCGGTCAACACAGAACTCGGGTTAATGATTCGGAGGGACAATTTGTATTGTGTATGTTGGAAGGGTTCTAGCAACCTTGGTACTTAGCTTGGAGCATGCAGTTCTGCAGTGATGTGGACTGATGTGAGTTCAGCAGATGGCCGAGCCCAGGTGGACATCACGTAACTTTGATGCACCGGGCCCCGCGGGCATTGACTCCAATGTTGGTCACAGTTGCCACGTATGTAGGGGGTGATCTTGAGCTTGTTGGGCCTTGATCTCTAAGACGCTAAGAGATCAAACATCCCCGGTAAAGCCACGAGATGCTTGCTACCTTGATTTCTGCCTCCACCCTGAGAGCGACGGCCGCCAACCTAAGAGCGATGGCCTCCACCCTACCAGGAGCTTCATCTTTGTTACTAATGACTACTGTACTTGACTTACACTCCCTGGAACTAACATGGAAGTGGAGAATGGCCCCTTGGAAGACCATTTTCCACTACAAACAGGTGGTTTTCCACTTCCATGTTAGTTTTCGGGAGTGTAAGCCTTCTAACTTCTTCCAACTGCCCGAGACGCCTATCCTTTTGAAATTTCAGCAATTTGGACAGATTGAAATTTATAAGCATTTTGCGTGCACGCATGTATATAAAACGTATAGAAGGTATATATATATATATTATACATATATTTATCACTTGAGGTTTGTGGTTGCGGTCTTTTTCTTGGCGGCTTGGTATGCCATGATAAACATGAAGATCGATGCGCTGATGCTGGCATACTCAGGCCAGGCTGTAGTGTGCCACCCGGGAACAAGCTGCGTTGAATTCATTGTATTACTTCAATACAAAGAGTAGATTTGTTAATGTCAAATATTGGTGTTGCGTCAGTTTTGTGTCACACATTGGACACAGTGAGACATTGTCAGGGGCCCTTTCGAGTAACATGCTGCACATCGCTGCTTGGCAGAACCTGTGAGGTCAGATGTCCCGCGAGCATCCCCGATGGCCTCCACCATCCTCCAATCTAGAGATATATGTCTCAAATTCATTGCGGATAGTTTTGTTGGGTTTGTTGCCTCCCTTCCGTCAGAATCCTTCGATTTGCCGATGCAGCATCCGCTGGGCGACTAAGGCAGCTCTACTGCCTCCGATCGGTGCTTCCTTCACGTGTCTACGAATGATTTAGATCCGACCTTCCAAGAAATCCCGAAACAAGAAGCTACTAGTAACAAGTGCATCGCTACTAGGAACAAGTGCCTTACTAGTAGTAACAAATTAGAATTAGAATTAGATTAAATTAGAATGAGGATCAAGTTCAACTGACTGGACTGTTCAGGCTAACGGCTGAGCATTTGATATCCGCTATGACTGGAAAGCCAATGAGTGGCTTTTCTGAGGTACTGCCTGCTGGCGGTCTTCTTCGAATCCCTGGTGGGCTGCAGCAGCATCTTGCGTCGACGCATGCGGCCGAACCGCACACCGCCACCTGCCAGTCGAACATCAAAATGGTATTGCCGAACTCCCAAGGTTTAAGCTACTAGGAACAGGTGCCACGCTAGTAGTAACAAGTGCCTTACTAGTAGTAACAAGAAGCTACTAGGAACAAGTGCATCGCTTCTAGTAACAAGTGCCTTACTAGTAGTAACAAGAAGCTACTAGGAACAAGTGCATCGCTTCTAGTAACAAGTGCCTTACTAGTAGTAACAAGAAGCTGCTAGGAACAGGTTTAGAGGGCACTCCTAGGTGGCATGCGATCCGCCACCAGTTGAAGCCCCGTCATGGGACCTGCCCCGATCCACGAGGAAAGCTCCAGGGATCACAATGCGCCTTGGCACCATGGCGACAAAAGCCTTGGGAGGCCGCAGCGCCCGGTGGCCCAGAAAGAGACCGACCTCGTGTCGGATCAGAGCCCAGAGTGGGGGGATTACCGTTCTTTTGCCTGAGACGTACTGTCTCGAATGGTGGATGTGTCGTCCTCAGACTTTAGACCTTCTTTATGATTTGTGTTTGTTTATTTAGACCTTTTGACGTGTTATACCTTTTCAAGACATGCCTTCCTTCCATTAGACTCTAGAACTTTGCTTTGGATTTGTTTTGCTTAGGATATCTTAGGATATTATACGTACTTTATATTTGTGTGTTTCCCCTTTGTCGATACACCGTTATTGTTCTAAGAACTTTTTTTCATTGGACCTTTGTTTATTCAGACGTTTTTCTTATTCTTTAGAACGTTAGGCATTGTTTTGTTTAGAGCTTCGTGTTGTTTTTTGACATGTTTGGACCGTTGTTTCTTTGGACTGTTTCATTTTTTTCCTGTTTACGATTCTTTTTCGATAGACATTGTGTTGTATGAAAAGTGAATTGAGTACTTTGGGTCTGTGTTTGTGAAAACAGTTGGATTTGCGGCTGAGGAAGCACCGGTTGAAGCTCCCGCCGATGAAGAGGCAGCAAGGGGATTTCTTCACAAGACAGTAATACGAGAGTTCCTGCACCTTTTGATGCTTAGGAGTTGGGCATCACCAAGTGTCTAAGAACCTACTTAAAGCCCAATGATCAAAGTTTGTTTGGCCAGTTGCAGGCAGTGCCATGAATCACAAAGTTGGACACTACCTCCGTCAACACTACCCCCGCCAAAATATTAATGTTTGCACATGTGGAGCACCTAGTGCCAGAGTCTATTCGGGTTTGTTTCTGTGGTGCTGGCAGTGGTGGGTGAGGGGTGTGTTCGCAAGGTCAGGGCTAATCACCTCTTGACTTGTGACATGATGTTTGGATTGTCCTCGTTTTTCCCGCCATTGTCGCTGCGTCCCGTTCTTACCAAGAGATGCAGATGATGCAGGGTGAGTCAAGCACCAGTGGCGATCTCCCAGGCTCCGCAGGAGCCTGGACTGCCTGGGTCTCGCGAGATGACCACGGCCACCGAGGAAGAGGCAGGGCGACGCGGGCGCTTGACGGCGCATGGCCATGGGGGCTGTGGCTGTTCGGCTTGAACAATGCCACCCGACAAACGACAACACAGGGTGAGTGTCGAGAGTCAGGATCAGATGCTTGCTCACGATTCCGTACAATTTAATTGTATTAATTTATACCATCATGACCTTGAGTATGTTGCCGCTTTTGGACTGGACGCCAGCGTTTGCAGGAGGAGGTTCCGCATGCAACTGCGCAGGCACGCAAAGTTTGCGGGGTGAATTCTTGATGTTTGCCGCTACTGACTTACTTCATCAAATGGCAGTCTGATTTGTGAACTAGAAATGGACTCAAAACACTTTGAGTAACGCAACCCGAGCACTCCTAATAACGAGTCTCGGACAGCAGTCAAGGATCGTGAAGTGGCGGCAGTGGCACCAGCACTGCCAAGCACGCGCCCGGAAGTGGGAACCCAAGACAGCTCCTAGTAGCTTCTTGTTTCTAGTAGCTACTTGCTCCTAGTAGTACGGCCAGGAGCTCCTAGTAGCGTCCTTGCTCCTAATTAGTAGCGATGCCAGGAGCCCCTAGTAGAACAGTTTTTGTTTGAATTATGAGTTTGGAAGGCTTGGGTTTGCATAAGTTGGCATGATTTATGCGCAATGTCACGTATTATTAACTGACATTTTAGCTCAATCAAGGACGCCTTGATCCAAACGACCGCATTTTGGTGCCTACACTCCTTTTATTCGACCAATGGTTCCACCTATGGTTCCCATTGGACCAGTTGACTCTTCCCTCTTCGAAGGGGATCACATTTGCAGCGTGCAGCGTGAAACGTTTGCTTGTTCCATTTGCGGTTGGTATGCTGTGGAGCTGACCCGAATACCAGTCAGGTCGCTTCGCAACAACCACCCGCACTGTTTGCGTCGAGAAAGAGCGCAAGGAAAGGTCATTCATGTCCAAGCCAACACCCCGATGACCCCTGAAACATGTGCAGTTTCAAGAGGGTTGAAAAATAGAGTCACTATATTAAGCTATATAATACGCATGACAACAACCTGGAGATGACAAGTGCTATACCGTAGATTGATATCATTAATGTTTCATTATTGAATCATGTTCATCACCCGGTCCATCAAAGGCATACGAACGATTCCTCTCAACAGTTTAGATTATTCTCTCTCTGTGTTTACAGTTCTTTGAACATATAGTCGTAATGAGGTAGTGAAGTCCAACACCCCACCCACGGATGAGCCCGGAGAGAAAAGCAGAGAGAGAGAGAGAGAGAAAAACAATAAGAAACCTGTAACGCTTCGTGCTACTTGTGATTTGTGCACGATTTCCCCGAGGCTGCTCCCAGGTGGTGCAACTTGGCACCAAATGCCCTGGGGGATGAAAGTCTGTGAACGCTCGGTGGGTTGCGCAATCACAGAAGAGAAGCAGGAGAAAGAGAAAGAAGAGACCCTGCAGAAAGTGATAGACAAGAAGCTACTAGGGGCTCCTGGCCTTACTGCTAGGAGCAAGGACGCTACTAGGGGCACTTTAAACACTTGCGACAGTCGCAATAAGAAATAGAATTGGATGGTCCCAGGCCGTGGAATCCTTTGTGCTACATGTCGCATCGTTTGTTTAATGTGTTTTCCTTCCTGAAGGCCTTTGGTGAGAATCCTTTGCTTTTTTAAATGTTTGTGAATGCTTTCCCTCTTCGTTTGAGCGATTATTTGTTGTTTGGATCCTTTTTGCTTGAGGTGAGCTTGGAATCCCGCCGCTTCTCTTGCATGCGCAACTTCAAAGATGTGCCAAGAAATGTGTTTGGCTTCATCCTTTGTTGGATGGATCTTACAGAGCTCGGTAGGACGTTAGTCATAGCATGAGGAACAGTAAAGATTGAACGGCTTTTTGACATATGGGATTTTGGGGAGCACCCGTTTTGTGAGGTGCTTCGGACATTCGCAATCAGCTGTAATACAGTAGCGGCTAGTGACCGTTTTGATCTTCCCTTTCGTGCCACTGTTGATGTAAGTTGGTGGGCGCTTGTGAATATGAACTTAATAGAAGTTCGGCATGTTGCTAGCCCAAAACAGGCTGATCTAGGTATTTTTGATCATGCCTTCGGAACGGGATGGCCCTGAAATGCCCTGAGGCTCACATTTTCAGCGTGGACAGTGACGGTACTGGATTTGGCGGAAGCAGTGTTTTGGGTTCAAATTTGGAGCCGCATTTGGAAACAGAAAGACGTCCTTGGTGTTGTGAGCTGTGTTTGCAATGGCGACCACTTTGCACATACCGTCACATACCTAATTAATTAAACATCGCAGGGGTGAGCTCTCCTGTTGGGATTTCGCGTACAAACAGAAGGACATACAGTCCCAATGAGGTCTATGCCATCTATGTCTTTGTTGCCATCGGATGGCGGAATCATGGCTTCTTTCTTATGGAGCATGCTCATGTTTGCAGAATTTTTCGTGGTGCCTAAGCAAGCCGGCCGCTTATCAGTTGAACAAAACAAACAATCAACTGCCGGCTGTTATATAAGTGGTTGTCGTACATCGTTCCAAGAGGAGTCCAGATTTTAGCAAGTACACTCTCTTTAATTATGTACTTGTGTTTTGCTTGCCTTGCATTCTTCTCAATCTGAAGACATGTGACAGTGACATTTGGCAATTCTTGGTGAGCCAGGAATGCCTCTGTGGCCGGCTTTATCCTGAAGTGGGGCCTCCTGATGATCTGCATCTTCTTCGGCCGCTCATCAAAACCTTAATCCTGACGTCCACGTCTTTGGTGGGAGTTCTCTTTCCACCTGTGTATTTCTCACACAGCAACATGTGGGCTTGCTGAGAAGCGCGTAATATGAAAGGCGGGCGCTAGACACATGTGTATACTGTATACTCATACTCTCTACATCAAATTTTTTAGGCTGTCCTGAGATGCCCCTGAATTCCTGTGGTCCTGTACAGGCAGCTAGTTGCATAGCCGACTTGGTGGAGGAAACATTCTCCAAGGCACATGTTTAGGGATTTGTAAGATTGTTATTTCTAGTTTGTAGACCGCAAGAAGTGGTGGTGTTCATGTGTTTTTTGTGTTTGTGAAGTTCATCTAAGGTGAAGGCATGCTGAGGCCGAACGAAGAATGTACCACTCGCGACAGGTGCACCGGAGTCGGTCACGTCAGCCGCACTCGGTCAGGGCACGTTGTTGCAACATCTTGGGATGCTGTGGGCTGCCTTTGCAGAAGCTCGGCCTGTCTCGGACTTTTGCAGATGTTGTCTCGGACTTTTTGGACGCTGTTTTGATACAACATATTCGACATATTATTTCAGAGACAGTTTCTGAACGTCGATCCACACAAGGTGTCCGTTTGGGCGGGAATGTTCTGACGGAAAGCCTGGACAACAAGCTTTGAGATTCCGTTGGAATCTGATGAAAAACATCGAAAAACACATTGCTAGAAAAACACTCTCTTGAACAAACCCTTACCCCGTTCTGTTGCGTCGAGCCGTGGTTTTCCTGACAATGTGTCAGCGCGAACTCTTGCTTTCGCTGTCTTTTCAAGGCTTTGGGTCAGGGCTCACCGAATGGCACGTGATATCATCGTGTTCTGACACTCAGGGGAGCTGGGGAGCCAGACATCGTCACAAAGTCATGTTGCACTTCGAGTTTCTTTGCATAATTTACTGCTCACGCATGTTCATCGCTAGTAGTAACAAGTGCCTTACTAGTAGTAACAAGAAGCTAGAAGAAACAAGTGCATCACATGGAACTTATCACTGCAGGTCATCCATAATTTTCTCGGTCATGGTGCCATTTGTTTGGGGCCTCAGCGACGAGAGGGAGAGAGACTCGAGAGAGTGAGTATGTGTGCATGTGCGCGCCTGATCCCTCGAACCTCTGACCTCCGGAGTTAGAATCTCACGCCCATCCGACCGAGGTGGTGCTCAATAGCATAAACGTTCCTTGGTCTGTTATCTAGGCCGCTTCTAGGTTGGAGGCCATTGCTATTACAAAAGCAGATTGAGTCAGGAGATGAAGAGAATGTGCTGGCAGTCGATGTTGGGAGATGTTGAGAGCCGGGAGGTCGATATTTGCAAAAACCACCGTGCTGCATGAAGACAGCAGCAACGAACAGTTTCCAACTGTTTATATTGTTCCTTGTGCCTGTTTCCGATTTCATGCCAAGGACTATTTTTGTCCTGGCTGCAGTGCACATCAGCTTCTCATCTACCGAGATCCAGGGCATTTGGCCCGTGCAGAGGCAGCAGCTTGGCTGGCATTCACTGCTTGGCTCTAGAGCCCAGTGAGGCACAGTGGGGGTACCAAGCACTGTCAGCAAGGACTTGGCAAACGGAGTGCGCTGTGTTTTTCAACTAGGACCACCTAGGATTCTGGCATTCCTCAGATTCCCTTATCTTGGGCGCATTCGAGGTTGTCATGGATGTACTCGGCGAAGGGGATTGGATTGAGGAGGCTGGACAAGTTTTTTCTCAACAAGGGCATCGCTACGAACAAGAACGCTACTAGGGGCTCCTGGCCGTACTACTAGGAGCAAGAAGCTACTAGTAACAAGTGCCACGCTACTAGTAGCAAGAAGCTACTAGTAACAAGGGCATCGCTACTAGGAAC
>CAXAMN010026706.1:619921-648571 GCA_963970005.1 Durusdinium trenchii | reverse complement strand
GTCGGCGATGTGAAGCATCCGACCTGGACTTGTCACATGGGAAAAAAGATGAAACAAAAAACTAACGGACACTGGTCGATTCCTTTCAACATATATCAGAACCCATGGTTGGCAAACTACAGCTAAACCAAAGCTTTCTAGGACAAATCTATTTGGAGAAAAGCATGGAATCACTCACCCTTGTATGATTGCTTCATGGTGGGGAACAATGAATTGGGGCCATTGCCCAAGCAGTGACTTTGCAGAGGGAGGCAGTTTCTGCGTTGGGATGGGTCAGTCATACTGTCGAGAATGGAATTTTTAAAGCCACCTTTTGTGCGTGCTGCGTGCCTCTGGTCAAAGTCGATCAATTGCTATGATCATCCCTCAGTGCTGTTATGCTACCACACCATCAATATAGAATCCATTGGGCTTGCGTTTTAGAATCTATTTTTTTGTGGCGAGGACCTTGTGACTGCTTATTTGATCTTATTTGCAGGTTTTGGTCCTTTTCCTTTCTCTCTGCAAAACATTTGTTGCGTACGTCATGCATTTGTTGCCTAGGGCATCCATGTTGGAGAGTCTAAATGTAACACATCAGCGGATCATCACCGAATGTATCCCTTTGTACAGTGACAGTAAAGAAATGGAACCTATGGTCCAGGAAGATCCAAGACAATCCAATCCCCACAGGTCCCCAACAAACAAACACCTCTCGCTCAGTGACCAAAGCCAAACAGACTCTTGGTGAATAGAATGCATTCCCGGATGAACACACCTCTTCATCCTGGCGATCCTTCTCTTGTTCAGACGCTTGCGTCCACTCCTCTGAGCAGGAGCTCGGAAGAACCCCGAGTTCCAAAGCCGGCTGCGGGTGATGGACATCGACGAAGGCGCCGCCGGGTACATTTTTTTGGCGGAATGAGTTCGAACTACTTCGTGTGTTCTTTCTTTTTTCTCCCATCCACGTGGACATATCCTCTATAAAGTCACGGGGGGGTCAGGCTATCACATAAGGGGTTTCATGGACCAAAGATTCCAATTCTTTGGGGTGTGGTGCCATTGGTTCTTGAACAACGGTTTTGGTGGACTCCAAAAGGAACATGTCATGCCTCTTGGAACCTACTTCCTGCTCCTGCTTTTGCTCCCCAGCTCCTGCTCGCCAGCTCCTCCCAGATTTGGGACTCGGTTTGGAAACTTTAGGAACACGCAGCTGGAACTGGAATGTTTGAAGAATCGCAGCCAATTGAGTTGCTACCTGCAGTTGGGTTGCAAAGCCGCGTTAATTAGGGAATGCTTAGCCTTTGGCTGCATTGCACAGCTCGTCTGGCAGGTGACTTGCGCGAGCTCTTCCAGATGATCGATGTTGATGGTAGTGGATCAATAGAGTCCCATGAGTTTATCAAACCCTTAAGCCGTTGGGTCCATGATAGCAAGACCGCGCCCAGATTCATCAAGTGAGCCGAATCAGCGCGAGAGATTTTGGCGAGAGATGCTTTGGGGTTGGGAGTGAGGGGAGTCTCAAGTGATGGCCATGTTTCTGTCCATGATGTCTCAAGTGATGGCCATGTTTCTGTCCATGATGGGTAAGTAGGGAACCACTGTGGTTGACGGGGGATGTTGTGGGTCAGGGTGTTGTAGGTGAAGACCGGTGTGGATGGGGTCGAGTAGTTTTGCAACAAGTCTGTTGCCATAGAGGTAAAGTTTTACCATGTAGTTAGGCAGTTTTGCTTTGTCACTTGCATCGGGACTGAAACAGGGTTCTATGATATTCGATGATTTTACTAGAGAAAGCCCGTGTGGTATGATATGCATGACCTGGGTCCACAAGCAACTGCAACACAGTGCTAGGATGAATAAAGAGAGCTTATGTAAGTTATATGGTTCAAGTGGCAGGGTGCAGAGACGTCAAACATTTGGTACAGCTGTTGCAGGCTTCGATGTGGGTTTGCAAATTGGTTACACCACAGCCTTCTGTGCTCACGAGAGATGGCCAGAAGACGCCGGGAGTCTGTTATATAATCTGTTCCCCACGATCTTTTTGGGTTTGGCACATGGGCATCACACGTGAGACAACTTTGCAACTGAGATGCAGCAATGAACGTGGATTCTTCACCACGGTGTCGAAACTAAGAACCTCCAAACGCATTCAAGAGGATCTTAGCAGATGACTTCAGCCTAGCACCCAAAGAACTTTTATATAACATGTTGCAGTGATAGCGCTTTCACTTCAGCGAGTGTGGCACTTTGGGAAGCAGGTACAACATGATTCGTTGTGTCCATCAGCAACAAGAACTGGCCAACGCTGTGGAAGGCGTTTTTGTGGAGCTGTCAACTCGCATGGAGACTTGGACCTCTGGGGGAGTGTACGCGGTCTTCTGGCGAGGTCTTCTGGCTCGGTACTCATGTGGTGGTACTCATGTCCTACGTTGGACCTACTACACCTCCCTTTCGGCCCTTTTTTGGAGTCTTCACCAAGGTCGATAGCTAGGGGGTCGCTGTTTACGAGGCATTTTCTCTAGGCTTCAGAACTCACGGAGTCACTCTTGGGAGAACAATCATCCGTTTGCCTTTTGATTGACACATCCGTCAGCCTTGGGCGGTGACGTTGGTCTGGCGGTGACGTCGTGCAGAATTGAAAACGAGCTACTTCTCTTCTAGAACAACGGGTGCCCTACCTTTTCGGTTTTGTTGTTTCATTTCATATTCTTTCAACTGAGGGGGGCCAATGAGCAGTGCAGATGCCCGAAAAAATCCAGGTCTTTTCCAGATTGACCAACTGCAACCCCAAAAAGAATTCAGATGCGAATTAATTGTTTTTCTTTTGGGTCACTGCGTGGTCATGGCACTTTTTGCAGACACCGATGTGACGTCGAAGGAAAAGCTCTCAGCAGAGGTTCAAGAGGTGTTGCAGCACCCCGGCATGCAGAGAACTGGATGCTGCCCTGGGTTTGTTTGTTGGCATGAGGGAACACCATTTTCGGTGTCCCGCCAACCTCTACTCTAGTGTTTTGGTCGTTGCAAGTTAGTTCATTTATCGCAGCTTTCACCCACAGCAAATTTGAGAAGATCCATAGATCCTACATGGAACCGAGTTCCGGATTTTGATCCGACCCTTCGCAGTTGCCCAGACACCGTTATGTTTCCAATGATGGTCTAAGCATTTGGTTGTAGTCGGTTGTGTAGCTTGGATACCTTGAAAAACCCGAAGGCAAGGGCCTGGGCAGGATCTGGACAGGATGATTTCCTTATTGTATTCTAGTTAATTAGATTTTTATTTGCCTTGGCAGTAGATATGAACCGGTTTCTTTGGCAAATTAACCTGCGGTACCTTCTTCCCATCGTGAAACTTTTCACTTTCATTCTTTCTCTTTATGATCTTTACGCCCATTTGGACGAAAACGAATTCAAAGGTAGGACCCTGCGAGCCTGAAGGATGGACAGTCATTCCTGGTGTATCCAGGCTGTTGCAACCAGTGACGTGTATCTCCAATCGTGATACATCCTCCCAAATCCACATGTGTCTTCGTTAAAACTGCCTGCTTTTGCGGACCGTGGAGGTTCAAAACCCCAAACCCAGAGCTGTTGTCAGGTTGGAATGGAGCCAGATTGGATGGGGGAACTGCAGGCATGTTATGCTTCGTGTTGACGCACCCGACGGAGACTCGTCCAAGGCATACAGCCGTGACCATCGAGACCAGTGAGCCAAAGGAGATATTGGAAAGGAGGTAGGGACCCAGAGAATGGCAGACTCCAAATGTATGATTTTGTTTTTGTTCTGACTGTGGTTGCTTGCAGTGGTTTCCAAATACAGTGACGTAGGTAAAGTGCCAGTTCAAACCCTTAAAGATGTATGATGTATTTACCAGGCTACCGCCTGCAGCCGCCGACCCCCAAGGGATAGAACCTTAGCGCTAGCCTTGCTCTATGTTAGCCTTAGCCTTAAGCCTTAGCCTTAGCCTTAAGAGTGCAGACCCAACCCAGCACCACCAAAGCAGGTACCCAAAAAGTCGACTTTTTGGGTACCTCCCAGATTTACCATCGGACGTCAGCTCTTGCATGAACCCCGATCATTGCCCAAGAATTTAGACCCAACCCTTCACCACCAAAGCAGGTACCCAAAAAGTCGACTTTTTGGGTACCTCCCAGGTTTACCAATTTAGACCCAACCCAGCACCACCAAAGCAGGCACCCAAAAAGACAAAGCCTAGAGCACTCCTAGGAAAATGCCAGAAAAGCCTTTGAAAATCTCATAAACCAACAGAAAACGTGACAAAATCTACGAAAAAGCAAGGGCATTGGCCGGGACCATGCCGCGACCAGCCCGGGATTCGAGCCCAGGACCATTTTGGACCGTGCTTATTTTCCCGCGCGGGTCGAGAGGGTGCCTCAAGATGTAAATCAATTGGGATGGCAGATTCTTGGACAATCCAGGTTGCTTTCCCGGAGAAATTCAACCGGATTTCGTCACTGCAGCAAGGGGTCCGGAGGGGTAGGGGAGGTAAGGTCTAGGTCTAGGTCTAAGGCTAAGGACTAGGTCTAAGGTCTAAGGCTAAGGCTGAGGCTAAGGCTTAAGGCTAAGGCTAACATCGACAGTCACGCCTCACCCCACGGTGTGGGGTCGGCGGATTCGGTATGGTGACATTATCCATGTGGGGAACTTTTCAATCACGTTCGCACAATGAGATGACGATGATGCCTGCCATTGGTTTCTTTCACAACACATCCCATGGCTGCTGCACTGTTCACTATTCACCTGCTCTTTTGATACCTGGAATGCCCAATGGCTGCTCTGCTAAATACCAATAATGGACAAAAAGGTTCTCCCCACCGCTTCGATCGGCACAGAGGTGAGACATTGGGCTGATGAGTTCCATTACCCTATGGATTTCCATAGCGATTTGAGTTGATGCTTGCACATTTCACTTTCCCGAGTTAGGAATTCCAGACTTTCCCACAAAAACCAGAGGCCATCTCAACTGGAGCCACCCATGCCGTGCAAATCAGGCTGGAGCTCCCTGAGCTCCCCGAGCCGTCGGAGTTGCGCCGGTCCTTGCCGGTGACCTTGAAGGAAGCGAAGGCCGCGGCGGGGCCGAGCAAGCGGAGCAAGCGGAGCAGCTGCTTGGGGCAGCTGATGCGTTTGTTGAAGAAGGTTGCGCAGAGGACGAGACATTCTCAAAGTGTTCCAAAGTTAAGGCAACCCTGGCTTGCCGAGGGTGAAATACATAGAGGGACATGCCACAGAGTTTATACATTGTATCAATATAGAGCCAAGCAATTGAAAGCAGGTAGTTTTGGATTCATCCCCTAGATCCACTGGCAGGAGGCCACTGGCAGGAGGCCACTCTTTTCATTTTGTCGCTTTGCGACCAGGTCCTTTGCGAGGAGAGCGACTTCCGGGAGGCCGACGTTTTCACCGAAGCCTTTGATCGACCGAGTCTGACCAGATGGTTGACTAAAGCTGCTGGAGCATTCTCGTTTGAGCAAAGCCACTTCTGTCCACCATCTTCCTGGTGGCTTTTCTTCTCCAAGAACAACAATCAAACAAGTTTACATGACCAGTGCTAGGAGGCCATCGCTATTTCTTTGTTTACGACCCAAGGAGAAAAAATGGACTCTGCGAGGCCGTGCAGTTGGCAACTCAGCAACTCCGGGAAGCGCTGCGGGCGGTGGGCGATTTGGAGAAGTCCACCGAGGCGGCGGCGGTGGAACGGGCGGGAACGGTGGAACGGGTGTTGGCAAGGAACGGTGAAGGAGCGGAGGATAGACTCTTAGACATTAGAAATAACCTATTTTTTTCATTCATTTCACGTGTTTCCACGTGCGGCAAGGTCTAGTAATTTTGGTGACCCTCAATGAGGTGGACAGATACGAAAACGGGTCAAACGATGTGGAAGGGTCAGGGATCTGATAAATGATCTGCAAACTCCTTCTTCTCCATATGGACCGAGGTTATGTTTGTTTTTTTTGTATATATAAACAAGAACGAACAGCGAGAAAACTCAAAGACCATAGCACTTTGCTTTTGACTGAAGAAGGGGCCCCCTGCTCGGTCAAAGCTAAGATACTGTGGGAAACAGCCCAGACGTTAAGAGACAATATTTTGGAGGATGCCACTAGTTGGTAAAAGAGTGTCAAAGATACATAGATCTTGGTGGGGCCTGTCCTATTACCTGATTACCTGTAACAGTCGGTCAACAATTATCACTATTTTAGAGAAGGCCTTTATTAACCATCATCATCCACTGAGCTCTTGGAGGTTCAGATAGACTCAAAATCTTGGTTCTGCTTCCTCGAAACCTCAGTTTCGCAGATCAGTTCGCCGGTCAAAAGCAGCGATACCCTTGGTCACGAACCACGAGTTCTTCCATATGGAAGACCAGAACCTTCTTAAAAAGAAAAAGGCACATGGACAGCATCCAACAAAAATAGGCGGTCCACCCACAAAAACAAAAAAACACAAACCCTCTCCTCTTCCTCTTCTGAACCCGTGTAGGCGACGATGGAGCAGCTTCAAGCCAAAGTGCCGAGTTCAAGCCACCCGAGTCAACAGGTGCGGGTGGCCAGCTTCAGCTGCAGGGTGGGAGGGCGGGGCGATTTCGTTGTTTGCACGCTTGCTTTATGAATGATATGATTAGTTCATAATGGTTCATACTTGTTTACTTGATTTCCCCAAGGAAACTCATCTATTTATATAAACTTTGTGGGTAGACCAGGTAGACCTGTTCCTTAGAAGTGGAATCGCCTTTCGTTTAACATTTTTGCACCACAGCAAACAGGTTTTTTCAAAGAAGACAACCTGCCTGGGATTGTTTCGGTTTGCGGATACGGGCCAGGTTTGACCAGGAGACAGACAGGTTTCTCTCCGTTGGAAAGGCAATTCAGCCCTTGAGCGAGATGGGTGCAACGCCAGTGCAATCACATGCATCACCAGCGCTTTTTCAGGCTTTATCAAAGAGGCATCTATGGAATAGTTGCATGCACATCAATAAGCAACCGGTCGAGTTTCTGTTTCTTTGGGAGCCAAAGAAGTGTGAGAAGCTCTTGAGGTCAGGCTGCCCAGTTTGATATGGGAGCTGTTGAAGAAACACCACTGCATAGATGAACAAGTGACAGCCCAGGAAAGTCTCACAGTTACGGCTGTCTTCTCTCCAAACGAGGATGACTTACGACCAACGAGGTCCTGGCCTTTTTCTCATGAAGGTGACTACAGGAACCTCCACCAACGACTCACCGGGTCTTCACGTTCGCGGACGGGGTCCAACAGTCGGCACCCTCCTTGGACCTCCGTCCGACCAACATGTGGTCCGTCCACAACATGAAGAGATGCTGTCCGCGGTCTGACCTGAACCGCGGGCCGTCCGGGCGTTGCAGGTGTCGTTGAGCCTGTCCGGGCTCCCCAGCTTGACAGAGATGGGTAGACTGCTTGTCCACAAGGTGATGTAGACTCTTGATTAATGACCCCTCCCATATGAAGAGGATTCCAATTCAAACGGGGGGCATTATTCATCAAGAGTCTACTTTAGATGTCATTAGACAACCCACATGGCTGTGGGTCAAAGCCCATTTGCCGTATTAGACTGGTAGCTTAGAATACCTAAACCATGTGAGGTGGGTTTGCCATGGCCACCTCTGGATTTGGCACCACAAGATGCTCCGAGCCTTTTTGTGCCATGCTGCAGCATGCTCATTCCCCTTTCCGTGATTCGAAGTGATTCCGGCTCCCCAAAACCAAGCACGTCTTGTCTCAATCTTCTCAAGTGAGTCGGAGGTCGCCGCAGGGTCCGTTCGGAGAACTTCGAAAGACCCCGCACGCTCGCTGGCTGGCCGCGACCCACGCGAGCGGCCGCTCGGCTTCAGGAGTGCCCGGAAGCCCATCCTTCCAAGCTGCGAGGAGGACCTCGAAGATCGCAGCTTCGGATCTTCCCTCAGGCTGCGGTTCAAGCAGGGACGGTTTTTCGGTGTGGCTTCATGTGGCTTCCCAGCTCCACTTGGGGCGTCTGTACTCCGTCATGTGGTTTCAATTCCTAGCTTATGTGGACCTACCCTGGCGTAGTCCAACATGTCGTGGTGCGTGTCAGGGTGCTTTCGGGGATTTGGCCCACAACAGTCTTTCGGATTTGAGCCAAGAGCTCGCTCGTGCAAACCACGGCAACCCCGCTGAGACATCATGCCACCACATTGATTGTTGTGAGGTGTCTCTGCATTCAGAGTGATTTTGGGGCACAAGTTGTAACACCCTGTATCTGATGTTTTGATGGCCTCCCGCCTCTACCCCGTGAAGCACCTCGAAGCACCGACCTGCCCGAGAGGTTTTCCACCTGCTCGACCGCACTCCCCGATCCTCTGGTCAGGCGGAGCCGCGAAGACGTGACGTCGGAGTCCCTTAATCGTGGTCTTCCGAGTCGGAGTCCCTTTGGATCCCATAAATTGGCACCACCCGCCGGAAGCGAACGCGGGATGGTGGTTGAGTGGGGAGGAAACACGCTTCCAGTAGGTTTGGGAGGTACACCAGCTTTTCATTTTTTCAATTTGTTGAAGTTTGGACGATGGGCCAAGACCTACTACTGCTACCATCATGGTTTTCAACCTGCTTGTAACATGGCTTCTCACCATCGTGAAGTCCATCTTGAGGCCTCCTGTCACGTTCCGACAGTGTCCGATCTACACTCCGCCTGTCACGTTCCGCAGAAGTGTGAAACACTCCTTGATCCAAGGACAGAGTCCATGGCGATTCCACTTCCATGTGAATTCTGTTCGTCCGATTTCGTCAGATGGTTCACATTTTCCTTCACCCCTCACCCCTCACGGTCCCGCCGTATATAGCGCTGCCGAAGACCTCGTTGCGAGGCCTCCCGATCCAACGGGCGTTGTGGCGCCGGCCGCCCTGAGGCGGGGGCTGGCGGTTCTTTCACAGCCGCCGGGCGGGGCGTGTTGCGGGGTGGTGCCTGCCACGGGCTGCCGTTCTGGGGCTGCTTGGTGGGATGCCAGGGATCTCGTGTATGGTGCGAGGGACCTCCGGGTGGTTGGATTGCAAGAAGTCCCTTTTGGAGTTTACAGGAAAAAGAAGCTGGCCACAGTCTCCCCTCTATTCCTGTTATCCCCTTCTTGTCCGCCAGTTGTCCTCCTGGAGTGCTCCTGCTGTCCTCTGGCCATGCTAACCCTGTCTTCTTTTGTTCTGGCGGTGTCGTCCTGCTGTCCTCTAGCCGCAAGCCACGCTTGCGAACGCTGTCAGCGCTGCTGTGGGTCCTGCGTTGTCCTTCTCCAGGCTTTCTCCGGGTCTGCGTGGCCGCCCCGCCGCTTTTCCTTTCTCCACCTTGTCCGGGTATGTTTGTGTGTGACTATGAATGCAACAGTGGTGCAGCGTTTCAAATTTGATACCATCCTCGGATATTCTCATGATATATATCACTGCCTTTTGCACGTGTCGGTGTTTTTTCAATGGATTCGAATGCCCACAATGGATTTCATGGGTTCGATTCAACAACATCCAGCAACGATTGTTTTGCTCAAGGTGCTAAAAAGATTACACGGAAAAGGAAAGTCTTTTCTTTTTTCAATTTATTCCGCAGTCTTGCTTGGAAGGCTAGGGTCCTCCAGGTGGAAAAAATGGAGGGGCCGCGCTGTGCGTCACGGTGTATGAAGGGTCGGGGTAAAGCTTTACAGGTGGACAGTTCAGTTAACCCGGTGAACCTTTCTTTTCCAGCGAAAGCAGTGGCATCGGGAGTTTGCCCAGAGTTTTTGGGCTTTGCACCGTTTTCTGATGTTTCTTGCCGTAGACACGGCCGGGGGCGCACATAAGATCGGCTTGCCCGCACCGCACCATCCATTTCTACCGTGGTCCAGCGCAGGAACGAGCTCCAGAGGGCACCGGGTCCGCACGATGCAGAGCCTTCGGCCGAAGGCGGACGAGGCAGAGCGGGACAATGCGTGAACACCGTGATGATCTGGGCACCGCTTTTTTTTGTCAATATTGTTTGGGACGGGGGGCGCAGGGTTCCCTGACTGGTCCATCGGATATCTGGCAAATCTCGCTGAAAAAAAGAGGGCTTCTCCGTATAGGACACCTTGAAAGGCAGGTGTTGAGGTCCTACAATACATCAGTATAGAGAGCCTGAGGGCTCTTTCTGCGACATGACAAGATGACATGATGTATTGTAGGACTTCAACATGGTCCAGAAAGAGGCCTCAGGCCAGAAAGCCTTCTCTTCGGGAGATTAACGGGGCCCAATCAGGACCTAGATGGCCTGCTCTTCCGTGGGTACGCACAGGTCCGTGAAATAAACACGTTCTATTTTCTGCAACTGCAACATATATAGATAGAGATGATCTGCATGTGTTCAAGAGGCATTCATACACGATGTGATCCATTTTTGGGTTTCAACTCCTGCCATCGGTCACAAGACGGAGGCTCTCTCTCTCTCTCTCGCGCGTGCGGGACTGGGTTCTTTCTACATGGCCAGTGCTCAACAAATCGATTGTCAACTTGTGGAGACTGTTGATTAAAAGCAAATAACCACCCCTTCCCCAGAATGGTTTTACCTCGTCATTTTCATTCATCAACAGTCTACATCGCAGGGTCTAGGGTTTTCAGTGCCTGCCCCCACCTTTCAGCAAGCATTCAATGTCATAATTCATTGCTGACTACGTTTCATAGCATGAATGCTACCCGCATCCCAAAGCCATTTGGCATGCGTCGTGCCAGAAGTCCAACCAAGACCAAGAGGTCAAGGGTGTTGTACCAAGACCAAGACCGACTCGTTGACCGACACCACGGTGGCCCGGCCGGGTTTGCGCTCCATGGTGGACCTATGGACTGGTCGGGCGACGACCCATCCCCACGGTGCCTGTGCACCCAAGCACCTTTGGACACCGCTCGCCGTCCATTCGTTCGTTTTGAGGTGTATTTTTTGGATCTTTTTTGGTCTGTTCGGATTTCACCCTTTAGGCCCTTTGGTTGAAATGCTTGTTTTGGACGCTGGTGAAACCTCATCCTCGAAGCCAGGTGAAACATCCACTTTAGGACGTTTTTCCTGCGGAAATGTTTGTGGATACCTTTTCTGAGTGGTGGGATTTCATTTGCCGACTGAGGAGATCGAGCACATAGCGACTCTCGCGCAGTGTGACAGAAACACGTGACAGGTTTGGGTCAAGCGCAGCGTGAAGAGTGGAGAATGGAAGACTCCTCCAGTTTCTGGCAGGGTTCCAAAGCTCCCCACAATACAGATGTCTCACGTTGGGAAGTCCATGACAAAAACCCCTTATGCCTAGGCTGAGCGGCTTACCTCGAACTCCCGCCCCAAATGCCTCACTTGCCACGCCCCAGCGACCCCGATGCCGTCAAAAGCGCCCCCCCACCGGTCTCAGGCCCTCCGTCTCCCCCCCAAAAAATGGGGGGCTCCAATCGGATCCAAACGGATCTGCTCGCTCTTCAGATCCGGAGAAACTGGTCCAGGTGCTCGGAGAGCCTTGAACCGGTCGGAGAGCCTAAGCCCTTTTAAGAGGCTTTTACTTTTTAAAAATCTTGGACAATTTAAGTTTTAAGTGCTTTTTCACCATCTTGAAAACCCAAGTCTGGTGGTGAATTCGCAAACCAGAGAGTCTCCGATAAAAAAACTGTGCCACCCAACATGGGTTAGTGGAGTGATGTGAACATCCACCTGTTTGGTGGTTATGCAAACTCGGGGCCAGGCCATCCACATAGCCATGATGATTTCAATCAGTACCACTTCCAGAGTGCCATGCCTTCCATTCATAAGATGGACCAGGCTTAGATGGCACCCTTTCTCACTCACCTGACCTGTTCACTTTAGCTGCGCTTTCTTCATTTCTTTCAACTCCAGCAAGACAAGCAGAGTAGCGCTCATGAAGAAGGGAACATTCTAGCAAGAGCACTGGTACTCTCTGAGCATCCCATGAAGGGTGCTTTCTCGGTCGGAGTCGCTAGCAGCTTGTCTTTGGCTGTCATTCAGAACAGGGCGTCCACTCACCCGTTCCGTGGGGTACTCCATGGGATCGAAAGATAGTCATGGTGTTAACAGCCGCCATGCAATGACATGGGGGGCGGAGGTTAGACATCCAACATCTCCGCGGGGGAAGTTAGACAACCAAACCTGGTCTTGAGAGGTCGGGCAGGCACGTTTTGCACTGCTGCTTAGACACTGTTGCAGACAGACCACTGTTGCAGAGACTACATGGGCATCTCGCATGATAGAAGGGTGTCACCAACCGAAAGCACCCAAATTCAGACCAACCTGAAGCCCTGGGTCCTTCAACCTGAAGCCCGACCAGTCCACCATTGGCCGCGAAGGACCGACACCACTGTAGGTCGTGCCCGGTCTGTACTGTAGGTCGGTCTCCCCACAGCCACATCTGACAGAGCTCCGAGCTCAGAGCTCCGGAGCTACGGCCCCGGGAAGCTACGGAGCTACGGTGAGAGCTACGACCTGATTCTGTGGCAGCACATCTGCTACTGATCGACCATCGTTTTTGGGGCACCAGCCGAGTGAATGGCACCTTGCCCCTCTTGCCATTTGGTGAGTAGTCGAGCAGAGGTGTGCCCGCTGGCATTTTTTCCCTCGCTGGAAAAAGCCTTGGCTAATGAGATTTTGGTGCGTTGCGGATCGGCCCTGAATTTGTTCGAAATGTGTTTTGAAGGTATGACAGTATGACAGTGGCAGGGAGCAATCTCACCTTCTATCAGTGGAGAAACTACCCTCCATTTAACTTCCTCATTGGAGCTCATGCCCTTTGATAGTAAAGTCAACTAATCTTCAAAGAGTCACTATGCCACTATGCCATCCTGCTCCTGTGACAGTTGCATGAGTAATACAGTAATAAACGTGGACAGTACTGGCTACAGTTCTACAGTCCGATCTGCCTTATTTGACCCCGATGGTGGTGGAGAGTCTGCTCCGCAGGTGCGGCAAAATGAATGATTTGGGCATTCTGATTCTTTTAAGTGAGGCAACAGCTCGTTGATTAGGTGATTTTCAACCCTACATCCGCAGAGATATCGCTTCTCATGGTGCTTTTGATGTTGGGCATGTTTCTTGTCCAGTTGTGGTGGATGAAACATGGTCAAAGCCAAAGGACTCATCTCTTTTTCCAAACCCATGCTGCTTAAGTAAAGACAGCCTGTGAAGTCCTGGATTGGGGGTCCTCCTTCCAATTCCATTGGGGGAGGGGTGCACCTCCGAGAACGCCTCCACATCCTTCAAGCCTCCGCTCTTCTGTCCTGCCCAGTCTTCTGCAACGTGGGTCGATCTATGAAGATCAACGTGGGTCGGTCCGCAACGCGCTGATCTCGGTGGTGCCATCCGCTGCCATCCGCTTGACTGCCCGGAGCGGCCATAGATGGCCTGACCTACGCCCTTGGTTGGTTGATAAATTGAGGGATATACCCCGGTGGTGAACAACCAATAGGTACTTTATACGGGTGTGTATTAAATAGGGAGACCTTAGAGACAACGACCCCCTGGAAGAAGGGAAATAGACCAGTCTACGCCAGGGGGTCCCCCCCAATTGAAGTACACACCCCTATGGCACCTGGCATCGATCACCCCGCCCGGATTGCTCCATTTGAGCCGCTCCGTGGAACCCTTATCGCGACACCGTCGAGCGCGCACCGCGATGAATTGGGAGATCCGCTCTCGAGAAAAAGACGTTCAGTTGGCTTTGAAAGAAACCTGGAAGTCGATCATCTGCAGAAGCTTGTTGGGGGAAAAGGGGGTGCCCTCCCCACCCAGACCCAACAGCTTTAAAGTTGGGTAAACCCTAATCCACAAACATGACAGCCACAACATTAGAACCCTAATCCACACACATTAAACCCTAATCCACAAGCCAGTATTTCCAGGAAAATCTTCTTTGCCCGCAAGACTGATCACCGGGTGAAACGAAGAAATGGGCTCCGAGGTTCAAAAAACCCTTGATTTCAGGGAAGGTCGGTCAGTCTCATTGGTGCATCGTGTTTGTGTTGGATTTCATCTCGACTTGAGACGCACATCGCAGAACATACCGGAGATTTGGGATCAAAGCCTGAATGATCTGTCAATGATGCGACAGCAAGGTGCCAGGGGTGCCAGTTGTGCGCCACTGATTATATTGATGGAGTTGCCAGAATCTCAACTTCACATCAGTTTGCGACTGAAAGAGCTTTGTGTAACTTTACTGCCCGGCCGGTCCCTGTGGAATTCCCGAAGCACCCAAACGGTCGCTGCGCTGGACGCTTCTCGCGTCCTCGCGCGCCATGATCTCGGAGCTCTCGCATGAGAGTCCCAGTCTCCACAGTCTACATACCACGCCATCCAGTCGGGCTGGCCACTTGGGTGCAGAAAGGGCCCTGTGAATGTGAACGGACAGATGGGTCCAAGTGGTCACATGAGACGCTGATGTTGATGTCACTGGGTTTTCGCACACGAGCCACATGTATATGAGGATCTAAGATGAATCGGAGAGGCCTACATAATTATAGTGCTTTGATCAACCCCTGGATTTGGGATCAACCGCACACCTCACCTACTTTCCGCTTGGATCGCCGCAGGCGTTTCGTCCAACGGGGGACCCCAACTAAATCCAGGCCCGTTGGGAACGCAACGCCCTTTGGGAACGCCCTTTGGCCACCATGGGACGACCAGTTGCGACCTGAGGCGACCAGTCACAAAGCGTGAAGAGCGTGGACATCTCCGTGGCCGGCGCCGGCTGGGAGCGGACTTTATCCGAGCACAGTCGACGCTGGGAAGGACAAGGGGAGCTGAGGGAAGTAGGGGAGGGTGGCATTGATGGAGGCATTTGGAAGTAGGGGGAGGTGGTGGTTATAGATGTGGTTCGGGCGTTGCACAGTTGTTTCATGTTGGTTTTCTTTTGGAAGCGACACAACAAGAGTGTCTTTTTGGAATCGAAGAAGTTTTAGGGCTTTGAAACCACTCCCCTTGGGCCCTTGGGTTGGCGGAAGGTCAGAACCCCCGAGGGAGACGGGGGTGATCTGTGCCTTTTCCGTGCAAAAAAATATGAACGGGAGATGAAGGGAGACGGAGGGCACCTACAGACATCACTGGACGTTTGAGACATTTTGTTTGAGGAACCATACGATTTCTTGGTTGTTTTGTAGCAAGTCCACGGAAGCCCCCCAAAATTCCAAGAAGACTTTCCTCTAGATGGATCTTGGGGCCGAGCGCCATTGTTTGAACTTTTTGGATTCTCAATTGAATTGCCTTGGTCACAACTCAATCCACGCTGCTTTGAGCCTTTCGCTGCTTTGGCTGTGCCTGGCAAATTTCGACCACTTGAAGCACCAAGTTTTCCAAGCTCTTTTGCAAATAGGTATTCTTCATGTTTGATGAGCCAGTGAGTGTACAACTTCAGACGTCATGACATAATGTCTTGACCCCAGCGCAGAGACTTTTTCATGATCTGGCCCGCAAGCTGGTGTTCTCAAGCCCAGGTACGATGTGTACGGCAAAGGTATTTGTGGCAGCTCAGACAGATCGAGCAAATTCTTCAAGAGAAACTCGGCAAGAAATCAGGCGGCTTGCTTCACAGGGTGTCCGGTAATCTCCACTTGTGCCTGGACTCCAACACAAGTGCTCTAAAAATGCTTGTTCTTTTGTGATACTTGTAGCCACAACTCTCTCTCTCTCTATACATTAGCGATTTTCAAGGAAGAGAGCGCTTTCTGTCCGCAGAGTTGGCTCCGGGTGGGAGGGAGGGGCGCCTTCTTAATTGAGGTGCCTTGCTCTAGAGGGGTGAACGTTCAGGGCTCTGTACGCCATGTTTGGGGCAACATGTCCGATGATGCATTTGATCAACCAGATCCCATAGAGAATCGAGATGAAAAGACCTGATCCTTTTGAAGCCCCCTCTGGAGATGCAGATGCAGAACATTCCAAGCCCAATGAATCCTTTTCGGAGCCAATGCCGAGCGATTCTTCTGTGTAGATGCGGCTTTCCGTGATGTTAAGCCACAACAGGAAATAAGCAACCTTGTGAAGTAGGTCTGATGGCCATGGTCTTCGGGGAGAACCCTTTGGTCCCATCCCTGCCAACAGTGGAACATATTCTTTTCTTTTAGTATGCAAAGGAAGTTGCCGGCAGAGGAAAGTCGGCGTTCCCTATTGTTGAGTCAGAGCTTGCGCATCACTTCTTTCCACTTTGTCGCAGCGGTCAGTGGTTCGGCCAATTGGTGCCGACGACCTCTAGAATCCGATGAAATGACTGACTTCTTCAAGAGCATCCTAAATGATGCGAGCCAGAGATCTCTCCTGAAGGGAGTGTGGAAAAAACGAGCGTCGCGCTTTTACCACTGCTTCTTCTTCTTCTCTTCTTCTTCTTCTTTTCTTCTTCTTTTTCTTCTTCTTCTTCTTCTTCGAAAGTTCTTGACATTTTGTGAAGTCTGTCCGTTTAGCCACGATTTCCTGTTGGAATTGGCGCTGAGATGTTTCCAGTTTCTGTGCAAAAGTGTGTTTACACGAGATAGCCTGCAGCTAGCTATCGTGAGCCTAGTGGCCCTGAGGGCCAGTGATAGAACACCTGAAGTGTTCAATGAAAGGCGCTGCTTCCCGAAGAAGCTTGGCTCCAGCGCAAACCGTGATTGAGACGGTTGCTTCCTGATGAAGCTCGCGTGACATGGTCTCTTTGTTTGATTTTTCGCATGTGTTCTTCTTTTGAGGGCTTACCTGATTCATCATTTCATTTGGCAATAAAGACACCAACCACGAGCATTTATTTCACCTTGCCCGAGATTTAGTTTCCCACCGCCATGTCACTTCTGATCGAATTCAAGGCGCAGTTCACTGCACGGGCAAGGGAGGTTGGCGTTTCACACGCTTTAGGGACCAACTGGTTGCAGCAGGCATCGATCGCCTGTCCAAGCTGGCCAAATTTGACGCGGCCATTCGAGCGGCAAACCTGGGGCAGCGCCGTCAATAGGGGTTGAAACCTCACTGAAACGACTTTTGTTGGAAATCTCAGGGTGTGACCGTTGAAGCCCTCAAAAGCTCAATAGAAACTCCCGGGGCGGAATCGGCCACGCCCAAGAAAATCCCAGTAGCAGAAGAAGAGGCAAGACTGAAAGACCTGCGTGAGATAATGACCGGTGTCTTGATTGAAGGAGTGCATAAACCAGCAATTTCTCCTTTCGAAAACGCTGCACCAATACGAGCGCAAAACCCTCAAGTACCTCCCACCAGAAAGGTGTCAGTCGCGAGAGCTTGAGATCGCCCAAGAAAAGCCCGCTAAGCAAGCGGTCGTCCAAGGCAGAAATGTCAAGAGTTCCAGCGTCCCCGACTCAACAGTCAATTCGTCCCTGCAACTCCAGCAAGCTCTCATCCGCAGGGCCTTGGCATGTGAGTTTTCAGACCTCATCTCCTTCACGGTCTCTCAGAAATACATTGACCAGCTCTTCCGCCATCTAGTCCAAGAAGCGCCGCCTGGCTACAAGCATATCAGCTTGCAACAAATCATTAACTGCAGCAGACAAGAAAGCCAAACTGGGCCCTGACATTCGCAGAACCGGAGCCCGTGACCGTCCTTTGGATTTCAAGCTCATAGAAGCTCTTTAGGAGGTTTCGTTCCTTTTGTTCCCACTTCCGCTGCAAGAGCGCTTACGCCCAACACCTTATCACTGGGACGCTAAGGGTGACGCAAAAGGCGATCCCAAGGGCAAAGGCAAGCGCAACGGAAAGAAAGGCAAAGGGAAGAGGGCGGAACGTGTCAACACTTGTTCTGCCAGGGCACCGTGGTGCCTGACCCACCGACAGCAATGGACGACCTGTTTGTTTCAACTACAATGTGGGGAATTGTTCTGCAGCAGAGCCAGGAGGAGAACGCGCGAAAGGCCGTCATGTTTGTTGCAAGTGCAATGAAGTCCATGCGTTCATAGTCGCGCGCAAGCCCGAAGAACCGCCGAATCCGAAGCCCTGACTTCCGAAGCTCGAGCGTTTGCGTGGAACCAGTATCAGCGATACATGTTGTACAGGTGTTTAGCGGCACAGGTAACATCCATTACAGGTTTTTTGCGTTTCAGAAGGCATGTTCGCGATCATCGAAAACCTATACCGAAGCCTTGTGTGGTTGACGTCTGCCATCCAGCGCATGAAGTGTCTCGATTGCCTTTTCTTTCAAGCCCATGCCGCATGTGCCCATAGTTCCAAAAGACTGAAGAAAACCCTTTTGGCGCTTAACCATGAGGCTTTCGCATCCATCAATATGGGATGCCCAGGCAATCGCCGTCATGCCAGGTGGGGCACGCAGTTCACCCACGAAACCCGGTTTTTGGTGAAGAACGCCAAATTTCCCATGGCCTGTGTGCGATTGTAGCTGAGGCCATCCTCAACCTGTGCAAGGGCCATGGCCACCTGACAGCCTAGAGCTTGCGTCCGCATCTCCGGCTTTGGTTTTGCAGCAGGCTCGCGCGCAAACCTTGTCCACCAAGTCAAGTAAGCTGCCTCTGGTGGTTCCCGAGTATGCGCACGTCCTGACGGTTAGCCATCCCTTCACCACAGCCCAAATTCGGCGTTACACTGGGGTTCAGTATCCAAGCCAAACCTGATGCCGGCGTCTCCTTGCTCGTTCCTGCCGGGTCTCGTTTCAAAAGGGGGGAGCTTCCGAAGACGCCGAGGTCTTTTGCCGGCATGTCTGGGGACCCTGGACTGATTTAGAATTTGTTTTTGAAGCAGTTCGATTAGGTGGGGCAAAGGAATTGGCAGTCGATGAAAAGGCTGTACACGACTCCATGGACACTCAAGCTAGGCAAGTCATGCAAGGCAAGCGAATTCTCTTGTTCAAGGGAATGCGTCTAGATGCCGGCTATGAAGATGCTGCAGCGGTTGACTTGTCGCAAGAAGGCCAAGTGCCCGCACGATTCTTTCCAATAGCCTTCCGGCCGGCCCTCGAAGCGCAGGCTCCAACTCTCAGAAAGAGCATACAGCAACAACCCAGAGCTGCGGAGATAGCGAATGTGATTTGTTTGTGTGGAGCGAGACGCTCAGAGAAGTTGAGCAAGGTTGGTTGAGCGGGCCCTTTCAAGTTTGTGATCTCCCAGAAAACGCTTCGATTTCACGACGGTTCGGAACTTTCCAGAAAAACAAATACCGTTGCATTGATGACTATTCCGGGTCAATGATACCTGCGCAGTCCTTGAAAGCCCTAGTCTACATACGATTGATATTTCGGCTGCGCTCTTAGATCAGTTCATGCAGGGTGACCTAGCGGCTGATCGTTGAATGCTGGCCCGCAGTTTCGATCTCAAGAGCGCTTATCGCCAAATGTTCTTGGCAGAGTCGGAAAGGCGACATGGTTTTCTGTCAGTATGTTGCCCAATCGACTTTTAAGAATTTTCAGTCGCTGTTGCCCTGCCGTTTGGGTCTGTGCAGTCTGTCTACTCGTTCCTTCGAATATCGCGTGTGATTTGGTTCTTGGGGGCCACGCAACTGCGTTTCCATGGACTTCGTTCTTTGATGATTTCTTGTGCTAGTCAGATTCGGTTTTGGCAGGCAATAGCGAAGTGTCGGTCCAGCTTCTCTTCAAACTTTTAGGGTGGAAGATAGCCGAAACAGGTGCCGAAGCGAAGGGTTTTGACACAAGCCTGAACTGTCTCGGTGTAACCATCGACCTTCGCAAATTTCTGTCGCAAAGAGGTGTTCGAAAACACACCGGACCGAAAGGTAGAGCTGTCGAGTCTCACCACCTCAGTCTTGAAGAGTGGCAACCTTAGCATCTCTGAGTCGCAGCGCCTCAGAGGCCGTATGCTATTTGGGCCGTATGCAATTTGCAGAGAACCAGTTGATGGGAAGATCTGCCAGACGGGCTTTCTTGAGAAAGTGCTTGGAAGATTTTGCAGAAGAACTGGCAAACTCAAGGGACGAAGAGAGCGCTTTCTGTCCGCAGAGTTGGCTCCCGCAGGAGGGGCGCCTTCTTAATCGAGGTGCCTTTCTCTCCCACCCACCTCATCCCGAAAGGCACTTTTTCGTTCATCCAGGCATGCCTCCCTTGGCCCATCTGCCTCCAATGCAACGTCGTCGGGCGACGCCACGCTTCTTTCCACGCATCAAGCCAAATCAGCAGAATATTCGGCCAGTGCCTCCACACATGCCTTCGGTTTCACCAGTGTGGGGGATCTCGACGCTGTGCCCCGCTTGGAAAAGAGTGCTCGCTGTGTAAGTGTGCAGTCATGACAACTCAAGGGAAGAAATATACATACATCTAGTCAGTTTTAAAAAGAGTTTCTGTTTGGGGCATGTATACCGGCAATTTTGTATGGCAAGACCATGGTGAAAGCGTGCATGTTAAAATGCATTTCACATGTCAAGACTCCAGCCTAACCCCCCACTCCTTCAAAAAGCATTGATTTAGACAGAGATTGACGATCAGCTGATGCAGAGGGATTGTGCTCCCATGGTCTACCACAGTGTCAAGACTATAGCTGAACCAATTATCCAAAGCTCCAAAAGAGCCCAACATAGGATTTTTGCATCCGGGCAAGACAGTGATAAAAATTTCGTTGTGCCTGAAGGCCAGCTTGGTGCCAAGACCAGAGCTAATTAACTATATCCCGGCAAGAGACCCCAAACAGTGTGTGGGAGGTCCAGAGGTGTAGCAGCAGAAAGTCTAGACGCATTGGGGTCCAGAGATGATGGTGGTGATGAAGGTGGAGATCGTGGTGACGGTGGTCAAGCCCTACATTACACCAGTTGTCCAACATATGAGGAAACAGGCGCACATCTTGCAAAAACAAGGTGCCGGCATTGTTAACGACCCTGGAGTTTTTAGCAGTTTCCATCATGCGTGGAACCTCTGGGAAAACACAGGGTTTTGTGTTTCATTCATGTTTTCTTGACTTTTTTCCAGAGGTTCATGCCACTGTTTCTTCGAAACTGGTAGCTCCAAGGGTACTTCATCAAGAGCGGGTTTAGTCCAGTGGAGCATTTGGCATGGATACTGTTGGGGACGTATGACTTCAAGTGACCCCAGACCCGTGTGTCTAGTTGCTAGAGAAATCAAAGAATCCACATAATCAATGTCCACTTCAAACCACAGATTCAACAGAGGATGCGGACAAGGTACCCTAACCAACTGCAACAGAACCACCACACACAACGACAACACCTCACGAGCTGTGAGCTCGCGCATCCTGAAACCCAAACAGCTCAGCGACGCGGTTTCATGTAACAAACAAAAAGAACCATGTTGACCACCAAAAGACAACCGAAGCCGACGCAGGGAACCCGTCAAAGGCAACGGTGCAAGTCCGATCCAACAAAACCACCATGGTCCATGTTCTGGGCAACAACCATACCACGACGTAACCGCTCAACTGTCGTGAAACAACAAGAACACAACGTAGTTAGCCCCTCCCCACCCCCACTGTCAAAAAGTCCTTGGAGACAGCAAAAGTGCTCCGAAACGCAGGGGTCACCAATGACGCCGGTAGCAAAAACAAGGACAGCCATCAAATGAGTAGAGCGGGGAGCGTGCCATATACATCGTATAGTTTTGCAATAGCTCACATAAAAAAATAAACATATAAAAGTAATATACATATATATATATATGTAGTTTCTACACACTACATATTGTGAGGCTCTGCCTGTATAGCCGATTTTCCATCAGCGCATCTTAATCAAACTTGGTAGAAATTATCCTTCCGCCCAGCAGGTTCACAGTGGTTATTCTGTCCTCCTTTGTTTGGTTTGTGGTTGCCCTTACCGTCATGCCCTCACAGACTTTTCCAAGGCCACCATTTCAGCCACTTCATGGCGTTGGTGATTATGGTCGACAGTTTCTGCAGCTTGGACTGGAGCATGCATCGGATTGCCCTTTCAGTCGTTGGCCTTTGTCAGTACTTTAGACTAGCTGGCGGCCCAAAGAAAAGTAGTATCGACTATAGCCTATTTGTATTGTTTCCTTCTTATGACATCTTACGACAGTTTTTACTTTTTCATTGTTTGGGTGTTGCTCCTGGCACAGGGATTTTGGTTGACCTGGCTGTAGCTTTTCAAATGGTTCTGATTGGGTACCTTGCCAAAAAGGATCTTCATACAAGAGGAAACCGACGCCTCGTCGGAGTCGAAGACACTGTGAGGTATTTGCTACGATATCGACTACCGGGCGGTGGAGCTGGAGACGCCCTCGGCTGTCCTAACGATCTCCTACCTGTGCTTGGCCATTTATAGCATCGAACTGACCTTGAACCTTTGCATCCGAGGGGCTTTTCGGCCGAGTCGAAGACAATTGGGTGGGTGGATCTGTGACGTAGACGATGTTTCCAGTGTTTTTGACTTAAACAATATGTGAGATTTGTGGTGAACCTTACCAAAGAAGTGAGAGTGGTGGATATATAGCAGCAAAAGACTCCCAAGCATCCCGCCTGGTCTTTGATGGTGTAGTGTAATTCATTGGATGAAGAACACGGTCACAAGCTCTACCTAGCCTTCCAAGAAAACACAAAAAATGTTTGACCTGGTTTTGTAGTGTAGAATCCTTAGTACATCAGTGGTTCTTGGGCAAGAACAGCCTCTTCCGGTGCACCAGGAATCCATCGGGTCTCCTCAGACCGAACAGTACCCGACCAAAGCCGACCGTGGGGCGCTCAGGTTTCGGTGCTGCGCGAACAGACGGTGAAACTGGACTTGTTCCTCATTGTCTGCGGTTACGGGGAGCTGGGCTCGGACCTCGTGATGCCCCATGGGAGCATCAGCAGCCTCAGCCTGCTCAGGTGGCCCGGGATGATGAGTTCGGGGCCGTTTTGCGTATCAGAAAGCGGGGGGAGATCATCTGATCATCCCTACGAATCGCCATGCCAGTCAGTTTTACAGTTGGGGATTTGAAGGCATTCTGAACACCTAGGGTCATGCCGTTTCCTTCGAAAAGCAATCCACAAAGACGTTCCAGTGTTCCTGGAAACCAGGGTGGTTTACTCTTGTCACGGTTGATGGAAGACACGGGGGTTCACTACCATTGTCGCCCCAACGTCCACGTTGTCGCTGGATTTTCAAACAAATCCCCCCGAAACACACCGTCCCAGGGGCGACAGGATCTGGTTTGGGGTTTCTCACCAATCTTAGGTTTGGAGGGACGGAGCGTCACCAACCAGGGGATACAGCTTTTATCTTCGTGGGCTCGTACCTGACCATCGTCTTTGGAGTTTTGAACCTGATCGTGTCAGTGGTCGAAACTTCGCTGAACATTCAGCCAATCTTTTTTGGATGTGCCGATTCTTGGTGCTTCTGCCTACCCTGCATGCCTTGGTTCTGGAAGACCTTGTTTTGCAGTGTCTGTAGAAGTGTTGCGCAATGCCCCAGCAATCATTGAAGGTTCAATATCAGTCAATCATCGGCCCCATTTTTCTTGATTGTTTGATTGGTGCTCTGAGTCATGTTCGTTGATGTGCAGAGGTGGACACCTTCGCAGATGCTAGAGAACACGACATTGTGAACCTGGCAGGAGATGGAACGCGACCAAGAGAGCGATCAGAACCCAGGTTTGTCATGTTTGTCACACCACGCAGACGCATCGGTGAAGGATCCGGGTCCAAGAAAGGATCCGGGGAAAATCGAGAAAGGATCAGGTGTTTGTATGTGTCTATTTCTGTGGTGCTTTTACTCTTTATAGATTAATGTGTCTTTTTGGGAGAATAGACACGCAACCCAGGTTCAGTTTGATTTGTTCAAAACATCGGCTCCCAGGGTCATATCAGCTCTTCCAACTACTTCAATTTCACGGGCTCTGTCTATCTACACTTTGAGCATGCCTTTGGATTCCAGGCTTCCTCCGATCAAATTCTTGGCCCATTGATTGAATGATCCGAAATCCCGAAGCAGCCCCTGTTTTCAAAGATGATACACAAAAAAACCGAAGTCCTCCGAACTCCGTCCCTCTACCAGCAAGCAGGGCCTCCGTCCCAACCAAACCCGGGCGCAACGGGTGGGTTCGTCGTTTCCTCCGTTCGGGTTGGTCATCGTTTCGCACGAGTGCATGGAGCTAGAGAGTCACAGGTGAGTCCCGTGAAAGCACGACCACCTGTGACTCCAGAGGATTCAGAGGTTTTTTGGGAACGAGTTCCTGAGAGGTTGGAGGATTGGGCGTGAGTTTTGTGAGAGGACTCTGCTTAATATTTACATGTACATTTTTCTTGGACCTACAGCCATGGATCTTAAGTGATTTTGCAGAATCAGATGTGAAGGGCTCAAAAGAAAGACATCTCTGTCTCATTGCCAGTAAACAGGGGGTAAACGTTTCCCATTTTTGAACAACCAATAGATACTTTATGGGTGTGTATTTTGGATCCGGGAGACCTCCAATCGCCCCATGATCGGTTTTTCCCGGTCCATGGAATCCGAACCCTCCCGATCGGACTGAGGCGTCCACACTGAACCGAAGTCTCAGCATTCATGGATCAAAACAGGCAGTGGAATCAAAAGCATGGGATGATCTGGTTGATCACCCTAAATCCTAAACCCATTGATTTCCTCTGTTTCTTCTCTCGTCTTCTCGCTCACCCTCCGTTCGGCCCATCGAAAGGAAGTACTTGCAAAAGATCTTTAACGAGATCGACAAGGATGGCTCGGGCGAATTAAGCTTCGGTTGGCTGCTTCAAGGAGCCAACCGAACGGTCCGACCGCAGCGGTCGCGGTGTCGTCGGTAGTTCAGCGCCAGGAGTCGGATGGAATGAAGGGGCCCCAAACTTGTAGACTTGCAGACAGGTAGGGGGAAAGCCGAATCCAAGTTGGAATTGTAGAGGCACAAAAGACCCTCAGATCAAATACTGTAGTTCTTTCCTTTGAAGGTTTCGAGGACAGCTCGTTTTGGAGATACACCCGGTCGTATTCATGTCTGTTTCTGAAAGCATCGGTGGTGAGTCAAGGCAAATTGAGGCTCAAACGTTCCGGCGCAAAGATTGCCAAGAGAGTCCTTTTATAGGAAACATGTTCGATTTTGATGAGTTGGAAGAGAAGGAGGTGAAGGAGGAGCAATCCATGTCGACGTCGACTTCTTTAGAGGCCAAAGCAGCAGCACCGCCGGAGAAAAAGAAAGAGATAGGAAATGCAGCAAAGCAGTCCAATGCTTTGCCGCAAGCTGTCGAGGCTGAAAAGTCAAGTCATTCAGCAGCACCGGTGGAGATTGAGAAAGAGATAGGAAATGCAGCAAAGCAGTCCAATGCTTTGCCGCAAGCTGTCAAGGCTGAAGAGTCAAGCCAAGCAGCAGCACCGGTGGAGAAAAAGAAAGAGATAAGAAATGCAGCAGGTCAATCCAATGCTTTGCCGCAAGCTGTCGAGGCTGAAAAGTCAAGTCAATCAGCAGCACCGGTGGAGAAAGAGATAGGAAATGCAGCAAAGCAGTCCAACGTTTTGCCGCAAGCTGCCAAGGCTGAAGAGTCAAGTCAAGCAGCAGCACCGGTGGAGAAAAAGAAAGAGATAGGAAATGCAGCAGGTCAATCCAATGCTTTGCAGGAGGCTCAGGAATGTGGGCAGTCCGTGCCGCTGGCTGTCGAGGCTGAGTCAAAGTCAGATTGCAGGTCTTGTATTGATGGCGTGTTGAAATTAGTTAGACTTCGAAGAAATTAGTTGACGAAGCTGATCCATGAGCAACAGCAGAGCGCCACTTTCTATGCAGACTGCAGAAGATTTACGACTTGCCGTGGACCACCAGCGAGGGGTCAGCTATTAGATGCTTTGTGCTGCCAAGCAGTCAAAGCGACACGGGCACCAGGAGCAAAAAGGGCCCATCGCTTCGTGCTCTGCGTGGTTCGGGGGACGGACTGAGATCAATCCACCTGCCCCCCGTCCCTTCCAGGGTCAAACTGATCGGTGGAGATCGAACGTGCACTTCCACGCCCCCGCCCCAAAGACGGTCCACTTCTGAGCCAACTGGATGGTCTGGAAAGGTCGGTGGAGGGCTGAAGACGAATTCGCGAGAAGTTCCAGCGACCTGTGAGGTTTTTCGAAAAGACCCTCGCACTTTCGTATCTATCCAACGGACGACCAAAGCAACCACTTTGATCCTGGATCCAGGGAACCCTTCATCACACTTCAACTGATGAGGTCCCCGACAAAAAGAGAATCACCAAAGAAGACTGGCTTGAGAGATGATCTGCTAGCGACCCAAATCCGAGAGGTCCTGATCGGAAGGGACATGTAATAGGCTTATGATGCTTTGGTGTGCGTCCCAATGTCCGTCCGACCGAAGGCAAAGGGCGCGAAAGCATCCATCGTTGCCAAGGTGCTCCAAGGCCTGCTTGACATCTGCAGAGATTTTCTCCTGGGACAGAGATCTGTCTGCCACCCACTGCACGGTCAAGAGAACCTAATCTGGAAGATGGAGTCAGGGGATTCCCTCGCGTGGTAAAAGTTTTGGGGAGGCCCACACGGCTGATATGTCCATAAACACTACCCAAAGGAAGAATCGCAAATATGGTTCTTGACAATTAGGTTAGAGTGGCCCTTCAGATAGAGGCAGTTTCCTGTAAACTGTACGCACTCAAAGGAGGATCCCGTTTCTATTGCAGGACAGCTGCATATGCTGTCAAATACATACATACAGAGGTTACCTTCCTTTCTGCCAGATACTTCCGGTAGGTCCCTCATGTTCGGGCCAAAAGATATATATATATATATCTTTCCCTACAAGTCCAAGGACCAAGTTAAACCTGGTCCTTGACCTCATTGAGTACTGGTTTTTGCATGACCACACCCAGTGAAATGATGTCCTTGACCTGCAGGGTGTGTTCGAAAACACCGAAGACAGGTCCTCTTCGTTCGCGTGAACGACGCCCTCTTCGTCGTGAAACCGACTGAAAGGGCCCCATCAAACCCCCCATGTGTCAGCGATCGAAGCATGTTCTTCGCCCAGCATCCATGCGTGTGGTGAGCTCCATGTAGGTGGCATCCATGGCCATTTGCAGCTCTTCTTGCTGATGAATGCAACGAAGCATGTTGTACCTGGACCAACGAGAGCTGATCTGTTGCACCCAACTTCACGCAGCCCGATGCGACCAACGAAAGGCGCTCCAAATCCGTTGGTTTTCGGGAGAAGCATCTTCCGCAATGGCCCGGACTCCCCAAACTTGGAAGTTCTCGGGTGTGCAGTAGTTTGATGGGAGGGCAAGGGATTCAAAGCCCTACACTCCCCGAAACCATCATTGGAAGTGGATGGCTTGGCCCGGCCATGTCCCCCTGGAAGACCACCTTCCTCAAGGGGTTCGGTTAGCTTCCCCATGATTGTTAGAGGGAGGGTAAAACAGCCCGACAAGGTTTGTCTGCAGAGGAACCGGAATAATTGAACATGTTCACCATCAAAGACTCCCGCTGCTCCAAGTATACCCCACATGAATGTGCACAGAGTTCTTGTTTGTGTCACACCTAGCAAGGGAGCTCCTTCCCTTCACAAAGTATGCGCATCCCAAGATCAGCAGACGAGCATCAACCCGCCCTCCGCCCCAAGAAAAACTATTGTTGTCTGCAAGGAGGGGATTGTCCACTTGTATGTTGGGAGGGTAACCATTGAGATGCTAGCTAATCATGATGCCTCTCACTTGCGCATTTCTGTCTTGGCATACTGACCCAATCTTACCCATCTTCTCTCTACAGTCCCTCTCACTTCACAGAGCCATCGTCCGCAAGTACGTCCGTCGCTCGCGGTGGACACCGGCTCAAGGGCCGAATGAACTCCTGGAGAAACCGAGCAGCGGATCGGTGGACGGGGATGTGGGGGACTGGCGGAGACCCTTCTCACGGAACTGGAAGTGGAAGTGGAAAAGCCCCTGCTAATAGAGGAAAACCGTCCTCTAAAGGGCCCGGTTCCACTTCCATGTTTGTTAGAGCGAGGGCACCTAAACCTAGATACCAAAAATGCAGGAACTTTACATGAGGATGGGCACATCTTCCTTCCTTCTTCCTACGAAGTTGCACATTTTTGCGCATCTTTGTGTCAGTTGGCGTGCTCCTCAAAAGTTCGGGAGAAACAATTCAACCGGGTCCCCGCTAAACCAGCTGCAGACTGCGAAGTTGAGTTTCGTTGGGAAAAGTTGGGTGGCCAGCCACCCCCCAATGTGGAAATCATGTAGACTGTTGATGATGAATAACCCCACACATACACATACACACGTGTGTTTGGATTGTAAAAATCTATTCATAACCAGGGCACATGACCCACATGGATCCAACCCGTTCCGCACCGCAGGCAGAAAGACCCGTGTTCAACCCACCGAAAACACCCCCCATTGGTGTATGCAAATATGGCAGTCCCATGGAATGGTAAAACCCTTGACCTTTCCTTCAGAGATTCACTTTTTTGCAAAGAATGCCCTGTGAATCTCTGAAGGCCGTTTCCTCCTCCCCACAAAAGAAGAGCTCGTATGCGCCTTACTCCGGGCTGTCCTGCGGTTCGATGGTGCCACTGCCGTCCACATCTATCATCATAAAGAGCTCTCGCAGGTCCCCTGAACTCGAGCGAAGTCAGAAGCGAAGGTTTGGGTGTCCTGGTCCGGCCAGTTGACGATGGCGGGGCGGTTCTCAGGACCGGCCCTCCAGGCAACAACGATAATTCAGGTGACGGGTGTGGTGGACGAATCGGACGCCAGGAATCGGACACCAGGAGTCGGTCACCAAGAAGTTGGAATCGGTCACCGGTCGTCAGGAATCGGTCGCCAACCCGAATCGGTCACCAACGGGTCGC
>CAXAMN010026706.1:574606-619911 GCA_963970005.1 Durusdinium trenchii | reverse complement strand
CCGCCGGAGCAAAGGCCGAACCAAACCAACCCGAATCGGTCACCAACCGGTCGCTGATTCGGAATTCTCTCCACCAACCCAAAACGGTCACCGCGGCACGCGGAAGCAAGAAACCCGCTGGAGAGCCCTAAACAAAGGACAAACAAACCCTGGAGCAGCGAAGCCCCAAACCAAACCCGGAGAAACCCTGAAGAAGTTCACCCTAAACCAACCACGAACAAATCTTAAAAAGAAGCCTAAACTAAGCCCGAAAAACCGTAAAGAAGTCAACCCTAAGCCAAGAACAAACAAACCCCAAAGAAGCCAAGCCCTAAGCGAAGCCCAAACAAACCCGCCTAGCGAAGCCAAGCCCAAAACAAAGCCAAAACAACTCCGAAAGAAGTGAATCCTGAAACCAGCCCTAAACAACCCAAAGAAGTCAAGCCCTAAACCAACCCTAAACAAGCCAAAACAAAGCCTCAAGAAGCCAAACTCGGGTGAAGAAGCCAAGCCCTAAACTTTGAGGGCTTGCGCCCAATCTGCACCAACACAATTGTTTTTCACCAGGGATTGAAGCTTTTGAAGTCCATGAATTTTTCGGCTTAGGCGTCCTCAAACCTTACCACCACTTTCGTGTACTTTTGTTTTCCCTTTGGAAGGTAGTTTTACCCTTTGGCATAATTGAAGCTTGGGGCAAACCCCTTCGCGCACTTTTACCTTACCCGTCAGAAAGATCATTTTCCCCTTTGGAAGGGTTGAAGCTTGGGGCAAACACCTTCGTGTACATGTCCTTTGGAAGAAGGATTGAAGCCTGGGGCGAAACCAAGCCGTAAACCAATCCCAACCAAAGCCTAAAGAAGCCAAGCCCTAAACAAAGCCAAACAAACGATAAATATGCGAAACCTAAACCAAACCTGACGAAACCCTAAAGAAGTCAACCCTAAACCAAGCACAATGAAGAAGCCAAGCCCCAAACCAAGCCCAAGGAAACCCCCAAAGAAGTCAAGCCCTAAAACAAGCCAAAACAATCCCTTAGGGAGTCAAGCCGTAAACCAAGGCCAACCAAAGCCTAAAGAAGCCAAGCCTTCCCTAAAGAGTGTAACCCTAAGCCAAGCCCAAACAAACCCTAAAGTTAAGAAGTCAAGCCCGAAACCAAACCCAAACAAACCTGCCTTCAAAAGCCAAGACATAAACAAAGCCAGAACAACCCCTAAAGGAGCCAAGCCTAAACAAACCCCAAAGAAGTCAAGCCCTAAACCAACCCTAAACAAGCCAAAACAAAGCCTACAGAAGCCAAGCCCTAAACCAAGGCCAAACAACCCTCAAGAAGCCAAGCTCTTAAACCAAACCATACCAAGCCCAATCAAACCCGAAAGAAGCCAAGCCCCAAACCAATCCCAAGGAAACCCCCTAAAGAAGGCAAGCCCTAAAAACAACCCAAAACAAACCCTAAAGGAGTTAAGCCCTAAACAAAGCCCAAACAAACCCTGAAGAAGCGAAGCCCTAAACCAAGCCCGAAGAAACCCTAAAGAAGTCAAGCACGAACCAAGCCCAAACAAACCCTAAAGAAACAGACCCTAAACCAAGCACAAACAAACCGTAAAGCCCTAAACACCGCCCAAACAAACCCGCCTAAAGAAGCCAAGCCCTAAACAATGCCAAGACAATCCCGAAAGAAGTGAAGCCTGAAACCAACCCTAAACAACCCAAAGAAGTCAAGCCCTATACCAGCCCTAAACAAGCCAAAACAAAGCCTAAGGAAGACAAGCCAAGAAACCAAGCCCTAAACTAAGCCAAATCAAGCCCTAAAGAAGCCAAGCCGAAAACCAAGCCCAAGGAAGTCCTCCTAAAGAAGTCGGGCCCTAAAAGCCAAAACAACCCCAGGGACTCAAGCCATAAGCCAAAGCCTAAAGAAGCCAAGCCCTAAACAAGGCCCAAACAAACGCTAACTAAGCGAAGCCCTAAACCAAACCTGACGAAGCCCTAAAGAAGCCAACCAGCCCTAAAGAAGCCAAGCCTAAACAAAGCCCAAGCAAACCCTAAAGAAGTGAAGCCCTAAACCAGATTTTGCAACCCTGCACAGTCAAAGCACACTTCAAAGATCACAAGAGGCATGCATGAATAGCAGCAAATTAGCCGGACACGCCGATGGAAGACCTCGATGAAACACCGAGCCTTAACGATTACCGTAAGAGCCCCTAGTGTCACCAACTGTCCAGCCAATCGCCATCCCCTACAGGCACTAAGCCCTGTTGCCAATACCTGATACCTGGTCGCTAATTCGGAACCACTGCTACCCGGTCGCTACTTCGCGAAAACGGGTCGCTGGTACCTGGTCGCTGATTCGTGGTCGCTGATTCGCGCTGATTCCAACCACTGGTCGCTGATTCGAAGTTTTTTCTCTCTCTCTCTATATATATATATATGTATATATATATATATGTTCACAAAAAAAGAGCCCTCTCTTGGAGTGGCTTCTCACAATTTCCCAGAGGTGGGACCCTACCATCCGACGGATCTCCAAGCAAAACGAATAGTGCGACAACAACAAAAATAGCGGGCAACACCTACAGGGGAACACCAGGAACATCCATAAGGTCATATCAAAACCCACACGGAACATCTGTTGAACTTTGTGTTTCTCATGTGCTGTTGTATGCTTTTGTGGCTGAAGTTCGATCTACCGAATCGACAAAGCATCAGCTCAATGAAGCACAAGAGACATCCTGGTCTTCCTTCCACCCAGAAAGGCCCGAAAGAAGAGGACTCCATGAGTTTCCATGATGTTTGCACAGGGCCTTGCCATGAAAAAGGACACAAATGTCCAGCTCGCCTGTTCGCCTGAAATCCCTGGCTCCCCACCCACTGCAGCTTCCTTGTTTCGCCAACCATGGGTCCGCCATCCGAACCCCAAGGCCTTCGTCGATGTCCATGACACTCAATCGGCTTTGGAACTCCGGGTTCTTTTGAGCTCCTGGCGATGTCTGGCGATCCGCCGGGAACATGTCCCGTCGTTGGAAGATGGGAGTCGTTGGGAAGGAAACCTCCTCGAGCGCTTGCAGATGGCAAGTCTCAGGGATGGCAAGTGCCAGTGAAATGGAATCAAACAAATATTGTTTTGAAGATTTTCTTGATTTGCTTCCAGAAGTTGCAATTGATGGTGGATGCTGGGGAAGATGCAGCTTGTTCATACTGTAGTTGTCTTGGCATAGTTTTCAATAGGTGCAGGAAGTTCTGTGCTTCCCGTGCTTCCCCCGAACCACTTGGGTGAGCCAGTCAATAATTGGACCTCCACCAGAAACAAAAACCATAGCAGAGCAAGACATTGCACACTAGATGCGGCTTTGTATGCAAGCATCAAACCTGAGCATGTCGAGTTTTTCAGGTCCCAAGTGCAGCACTTGCATGCCAGCAGCGAAAGAGGCATCGATGATCTTGCTGGCCTGACACCCACGTGGGGCGCTTGGTTGTCATGGGGCCATTTATATGTGTGATGCCATGATTGATTGGTGTTCTAGGAGGAAGAGATTGAGAAATTTCCTCAACAAGGACATTTTTTTGGTTTCATGTGTTTTGCCTGGATCAATCACTTTTTGTTGGAATATACTTGCAGGACTTGATGGAGGAATAGATCTGAAACTATAGTATTATTACCAGGAGGTTGAAGGAATCAATACTAATGGAGAATTGAGGGGGAACCCTGCAATTCAATTGCATGTGGGAAAATCTGATAATTTTTTAAAATTATATATATATATTTTTAATATTTTATATATTTTATTATTATAATATATATATTAATAATATTTATATATATCATTAATATTAATATATTTCGATTATATTTATATTTTATATGTTTAAATAATTATTATGGGAAAAAAAAATATTTTCATTAATATTATATATTTAATAACTATTTTTTTAATATAGATATTTAAATTAAATTTTTCTTAATATATAATATATATATATTTTATATTTGATTGATATTGGAATATTTGATATTTAATATATATATTATATTTTATATATTAATATTTTCTTAAAATATTGAAATTGTTTATTTATTGACAATTAATATTTATATTTAAATATATTATATTGAATATATTTATTATAGATGAAATTTATTTTATTTTAACCTTATATAATAAATAATAATAAATTTAAAAATAATATATATATATTAAAATAAATTTTAAATATACATTTTAAGATTTTTTATTTTTTATATTTTAAATATTTAATTAAATATATAAAATATTATTCTAAATTATGCTAACATATTTGAAATATTGTAAATCTATTTATAATATTGATATCGAAATTTCTATTTTAAGATTATTAAAAATTTTAGATGATTTTAGAGGGAAATATTCTTAAGGTAAATTCTAAATTGATAGAATGAATTGGAATTGGTGAAAAAAAAAGATGTTGTAGCATTATATATAAATAAAATGAAGCTATGGGTTTATTTCTTTTACATTTTAGAATGATTTAGATTATTTTCGGATCCAAATAAATATTCTTAAGCAGAATTATATTATAGATCTATTTCTTCTCAAATTTTAAGATAATTAAATATGATTTAAATAAATTTTAGATTGATGAATGGAAATCCCCACCAAAAGTTTGTAAATTTAAGAATTTTAAGGAGATTTAGAGAAATTTAGAGGAAATAGGTTAATGGGAAAGGGGATTTAGGAATTTCGATTAATTTTTGCTATAAAATCGATTATATATTAAAATTTGCATAATTTATATTAATATATATATTTTTTGCCATTATTAAATATGGGAACGATTGGAATTAAATATTAGGATTATAATAACCTAATTATTGAAAAAAAAATCCATAAACACATATAGAAATTAAAGATTTAACAATTAATTTAGAGATTATATTAATTGTATTTATTTGTTATTCTATTTTCAATAAAAAAATATCTTAAGATATTTTATTTTAATTGTTTTTGTCTTAATATTAAATATGATTAATCTAAATTAATTCAAATTTTTAGAATGCAATAAATATTTATAGCCAAATATAGATATATATATATATATCCCTTTATGCCACGCATACAACAACATCAATGATAAATTATGACCTTAATAATAAGCTATGACCTTAATCAAAATTTTATCCAATACATAATCTTTCTATAATTTTAAATATATGTAGATGCTAAAATTATACTATATTATTTCATAAATTTAAGATATTAATAAATACATATAAATATGTTTTTTATTCAAATAATACATTATATATTTGTAATATCAAATATTTATTCTTAAATTTATTTACATAATATATATTGATTTACCCGTAGAAAGGTTAGCCTTAGAATTTGAGAATCAGGACAGGAAGGTAGCAAGATTGCTGCCTTTAGATAATATTTTGTTATTTTTTCTGTACGAAAGCATATTTTATGCGTTTTTTTCTAAGATTTTTGAAATTTTCTTCTATTAATGTATGTGTTTTTTATGTTTCGGCATGATTCTTGAGATTGGTTCTTCTGGCTCACACGGGACGTGAATGGACGTGACATAATCCACCTGACACCCATGTTGTGCTCTGTAGCTGCACAGTGGAACCAACGAAACGTGGGGGGCGGCGTACTCGATCTTCTTGTCATGAGAAAATTGTAAGTTCAATAATCTCTGCAAGCTCAAACAAGTCGGACGCGCGACCGATGCAGTTGCTCAGCACAAGAGCCGTTCCTCAAAATATCGACTAATCATTGTCATTCAAAGGCTCAGGATTATCAGGAGATACCACATTTCTTTCACAAGGGTGAATACTTGGATCCTGCGTCGCTTGGCATGGCAATATGTCAAAAATCTTGTCGCCCTTAGATGCCGGGCAACTACTTGCGGGCTTTACAGGTTCCAAACCCAAGCCCATCAAAAAATTTCACCCAATTTGATCCGGGCTCACTGACACTCAACGGAAAATCGCTATCAAAAAACATCGCGCAATTTAACCCGGGCTCAGTGAAATTCAACGTATAATCACTGGTAAATCCGGCAGGGGCTCAACGGGGATTCAACGATCTTGAAAAATCAACCAAAAACATCAAAATCATTAAACATCAAGGATTTCGTTGATTTTTAGTGTCCCCGTTGAATCCCGTTGAGTCCCTATTTAGTCCCCGTTAAATCTCCGTTAAATCCCCTTTAAGCCCCCGTTGAATCCCCGTTGAATCCCCGTTAAATCTCCGTTAAGTCCCCGTTGAATCCCCGTTGAATCCCCATTAAATCCCCGTTAAATCCCCGTTGAATTGCCGTTGAATTGCCGTTAAATCCCCGTTGAGTCCCCGTTGAGTCCCCGTTGAATCGCCGTTAAATCCCCGTTGCATCCTCGTTGAATCTCGGTTAAACCCCCGTTGAATCTCCATTAAATACCGGTTAAATCGCCCGTGTGGTCCTCTGATGCTCGGTAATTCCCTGCCGACATCCGTTTCACTCGATCTTTTTATCCTAATAACGCGCCCGCCGTACCCGGCCCCACCCGTGGTTCCCTTATTCCTGCCCCCGACTCCGGGCCGCCCACCCACCCCAAGCCATAATATAAAATAAATTTTTGGATTATTAACAGTAACATTATATAGTTATATATATATATATATACTACAATGAATATAGCAAGATATAAAATATTACCAAATATTTTTGCCAATACTTTCCTCTAATTTTAACATTAAAGATACATATATTTTCATTTTACGATAATCATTGAAATTAATCGTAATAATCGTAATAAAAATACGAATTTATATCAATTTCGATATTTTTTTATTTCATCTTCCAGCAGCCGTGCCTGGCTGCCCGTGTTGGGCTGCGGAGGAGTGTGTCTTCCGGACACATCAGGTGTGTCGTGAGCCCTCTCACGTCGGAACGAAAAGCATCAAACTTCAGGCCAAAAATGCAGTCAAGTGAAGCGTTCTCCAATCAGCTCATCAAGGCCCTTGACCGGTGTGCTCAGGGGCCGAAACCAGGCTTTGGTCAGGAGCATGGTAGGAATCATCCAAATCAAGTATATGCGCTTGGCCAGGTCAGGATCAAAGCCAAGTGGCAACATGGATCGGTGATCATCGCCTTCCAAGACCGTGCCACTGTGCCACAGGATACACTGGTTGTGGCCATGCGAGGGATCTTCACCTTTGTGATGGTGAATTCGTGCCATTCCACCTGCAGACCTCGGCGATCACGGAACACAGGCAGGTTCAAAGGGAGCGTGCGATCCCAAGCAACCGAACAGGGGTTCTTGACACCAGGAGTGGTGTAGCGCGAAATTTGGAAGCATACCCAAGGGGAATCACAATCAAGGGCATGGACAAACGGCTGTTGTGTGTGCCAATCGGAGATGAGCTGTTGAAGCATGACAAAATCAATGGCATCACATGCTAAGGGAATTGGTGCAAACACATTGGCTGCATCTTCCATGGAATGTTCAAGTCGAGCGCTCCAGCCTGCCTGCATGTAGCGGGGCAGAATCTTTTCAAGCATCTTCTGTCGGTACCAGCCGGCGAATTCACCGGCGTCATGTTGTTCATCCGCCGAATGGCCATCAAACCATTCGGTGAGGAGAGTTCCCAAAAAGCTAGCATCACATGGGTTGGTCAGTCGCCCAGCTTGACCCACAAGCAAATCGAGCAGCCTGGCTTCCCATGGACCCCAAATTGCCGTATTGAAAGTTTGACTCATAGTGCAGCTCCATGTCTGGGCCAGGATGACGCTATGGAGATAGCATTGTGTCCCAGGGTTGGCCCAGGTGACTGTCATGACCGACTTGGTCACTTCCTCAACCGTTGGGAGATGGCGTTGGCCAACGGTGAGCGCTGCAGATTGGCCAATCTGATCTGCCAACTGCGTGATCCCATTTCCGGACAGCTTCAGGAGCAGTTGGTGAAGTTCGGATGCTTCGGGCGTCCGGAGACTCAAATCCAACCTCCATGGGATGGCCACGGCCGCATCCTGAGGGAGGTTCTCCTGGTTCACAGGGCGGAGTGCCGAGAACTTATGTACCACCGACTACTGTTGTCCAAGATGTGCAATCCTTTCCATCAGGGCACGAAGCTCTTCTGAAGTCAGCGGAGGCGTCTTGTTGGGCTTGAGTTGCTGAGCCTGCATGTCCCAGGTGAGGTATGCCCATTTGTTGTCCTCCGTAAGGATGCCTTTGGAGCGAAGGTTCGACACCAAGGCGTCGTCTTTTGCCTCCAGTTGCAGTTGTGTGGCCCGGTGTGCAAGCTCCTGGAAACAATGGAGAAACAGGGTGATCCTCAGCGGTGTCGACACGTCGCCACTTTGCTTGCGGCTATTCCAGTCCCGAGCCTTGGAGAGCATGCTCGGCATGATGCTCCCACGGCCGCACTGCATGAAGAACATGAAGCTTTTGTCCAAGTTGAGCTGCGTCAAGGCATCCTCCTGCCGGAGGGTCAGGCGAGCCAGCATGTGAAGAAGCTCGTCGTCTCTGCCGCCACTCGAGGTTGAGGCCGAGGAGTTTGAGAATCTTGGTGCACGGCCCCGGCCATGATTGGCAGCTCCATTGGATGGCGTGGTGCGAGCACGCTTGCCTAAGTTCTGACTGCAGGCTTCCAGGAGATCCGTAAAGCTCTGATCGTCGGGCTGCATCTCCTCTCCCATCATGCTTGGAATGATTGCACCAAAAAGACCAGTCTTGGGCCAGTGTGTGCTCCACTTCATGAAGTGCTGCATTGAAGTCCAATATTTGTGCATACAACGAGTCGGACATGGATGCCGTCACTTCATTTGGCTTGTCTTCAATTGAGTGCCAGGCCCAGGCAATCGGGTTCATCCCGTGCAAGTGGGCGATGAAGTGAAAAATCACATCCTGCGGAAGCCGTGAAGTGGGAATTTCTGGATGATGTGACAGCCATCGGACGGATCGATGAAACCATGTCAAACGTGCTTCAGGTGTGAACGCCAATTCAACCAAGAGCTGTGGCAATGAAGTTCCAAGCAACGAATGAGCCAATTCACTGTGCCAGTCTGGAGTAAAGGATGAATTGTGCAATCCGAAATCACCACAGGGAATGGGGCTCACTGATGTCATCTCTGAGGCCATCTGTGGCTGAGTCACGGACATGGTCGAATCTCCAAACCTCTGATCACGCGCCCAATTGCAAAGCAAAACCGGGCATGAGGCACGTTGAAAGTGAGTCTTGAGAGCAAGGTCCATTGTGAACGTGGCGTGACAATGCTTACGTGCCAGGTGACCAGGGTGCATATCAACTCTGGGATCAAACGGGAATCCGTCTGGTTTGACAGCATCATGATTCTTCCTAAGGTGACTGACCAAGGCCTTACGACCAATCATGTCATGGCAAATAGGGCATCTGTACATCTTGGCTGACTCCGGGCATGGACCTTCCGGCTGACAGGCAAGCATGTGCTTGATGGTAACCTTGGCAGGCTTTGCAGTGCCTGCCTGTCGAGTGCCAGGATTGGCGACCTCAGCCGTGGCTCGACCGACATGCACGGGGAATTTGTTGTGATGTGCATGGAGGCCAACTTCAGTGAAGAAGGTATCATGGCATGTTTGGCATCGAAATAGCTTTGGCGGAGCCGAATATCCTGGTGATGTAGGCAGATCAGGGGCATCAGTGGGATTGTCCGGGGTCAAATCAATGCCCTGTGCTGCAACTGCCGGAGCATCGGTGTCATCCTGCCCCTGGGCCACAGGCAGTGGCGTGGTGGTCGAAGGATCTGCAGTGGCAGTCCGCATCATGACAGGCATGATTGGTAAGTGAGATGGATCATATGTCTGGCCTGAAAGCACACTCACCTGCATGAGGACACCACATTGATGGCTACGAACATCAGCGCATTGTTGCATGCACAAAATGCACTGGCCTTTGCCGCTACCTAGATTTGCAAGTCCATGAACATGATCTCTGTGAATGGCTTCATACCCAAGGAGACCCTGATGTTGTTCGCCGTAGTGCCTACGAATGGACCTGGCAGGGATGGCCAAATGGCAAAAAGCACAGTGGTTGGCCAGCTCGGCAACTAGTGGCTTGTCGAGGAGAATGCCAGGGATGGATTTGTATCGAAGGTGCATTCTCAGTGCAGGTCTGGCAGCAATAGGCACTATCTGATCCTTGGTGCCGTCGAAATGCAAGCAATTTCGAGTATTGATATGATATTTCAGTCGATATATATCTGTGAATGCTTTGTGACAATGTCTGCAAATTGCACGGCCATTGAGCGTGTCTCGAAGGGGTGCAAACAGGTCTTCGATCATGCATGGTATGCCGTGACTCTCTTTTATGTGTCGTTTCCATGGGCCCACCTGGAAATAGGCTCGATCACATTCAGGACATTTCAGCACGGGTGCCTGAGGACAGGGATCATCTGTGGATGCAGGGATGGGGATATGGTTCTCAGGATAATCCGGGGTCAGGACACAAATGTCAGGCGTGCTAGACTGCATGGCGAGCTGAGTCAGGTCAGCACGACGAAGGCTCAGCGTGTGTGGGAGGCGGGACTGCTGCTGTTGCAAGTAGAGCCATGGTCGATTCAGGTTGAGTCTGGTATAAAAAGCATGAGTAGTTTCACGTGTGATGTGAACCGGTGACCTGGCCATGGTGTGATGGTGTCTGTGAATCATGCCTACAATTTGTTGAAATCCCTTGGCAATGATTCCCATCTCATGTATTCCGTATGAGATCGTGGGCAGGACACATTAATTGTACAATCTGATTCGGACATGGAAAGGATGGTGTGTGTCCATGAGTCATCGTCTGAGGATCCGAAAATAGATATTGGCCGCTGTGACTCGACGAGTGACCGTGTCGTTGGCGAAAGCATTATAACTTATCATGACACCTAAATAATTGGTCTTGTTGACGATGGGCAATCTCAAGGCAATGTCCGGCAAGTGCAACAAAGGTCCCTCTTTTGGTCGAGAGATCCATCGCTTCAAAAACGTCGGGGCATTTTTGCCAACCAGGCGCATAATAATCACACTTTTGGATTCATTCACCTGGAAACGGTATGCCTTGAGCGTGCGCAAGATATATTGCAGGTCATGGATGGCTTCGAAATCCTCGGCAACCGGTCTCATTATCCATCTGAGGTGGATGTCGTCTGCATATATGATTATATGAGATTGAATCCACTGCAGGTCATATCTAGTTAGAAGATCATGGAGGATGAGGTATATGCTCAAGGTCCACAGCAAAGGGACGTCTTTTGATCCCTGCTTGATCCCGCGAGAGGCGGTAAACCTGGCCACAAGGTCCTTGTGGGGAACACAATATTCATGCTTCCCAAGCCATGATTGGACAAGATGTCGAAGATCAGAGTTTATCTCGAACAAGTTGATGGCACGAAGCACGTGGGTTCGAATGATGGCGTCAAACGCCTTTTCAAGATCTAGTGAAATCTGGATGCCTCCCCACAGTCCCTCCGCTCTGGCAAACTGTTGGCACAGAGTTCTAACCGTGCGGCAATGTTCGGATACTAACAGAAGGCAATCACGTGTACCTCGGTGGGGGAGGTAAGCGAAAAGCGGCATGGTTCTGAGCCTATCGAAGGTGTGGCCCATGAGCAAAATACAATGGATTCCTGTATTAACCGGGTGTTGAAGGCAAATCGGTCGGAGTGCAGCCGGCTTATTGGGCGGTTTGTTGGCTTTACTTAGCATTTGAAGCCAACCCGTGGACCAGTGTGCTGGTGGGGTACCATCTGTGTCGAGCCAGGCATGTTGCACTGCTTGATATACAATCGGTGCAATTGCCTGAACAAAGTGTCTCCACACTACCGCCGGGAAGCCGTTAGTGGTGGGCAATCGACAAAGCCCATCAGCAAGGTCATCCTGGGTGAACGGAATGCTGCTCAGTGGGTGGGGTTGAAGGTCAAAATCGGGATCCGTGAACAATAGATTGAAGTGGGCAATCAATAAATCAAGCTCTTGGCGTGGAATCATGGGTGCACCAAATTGATCATGCATCTGAATCCTGCGGAAAGGCTGCTTGGGGCAGAATTTCCGGATATTTCGATACCATTCATGGATACGATTAGTCATGACATGGGCAACGTTCTCCTGCAAGAATTGATCAAATTTGCGTCGCTTGTTGATTCTGCTGAAGCGTCGAATCTGAGCATGCAGCTTATGAAAGATGGTGCAATGCTTCCAGCTATTAAAAAATGACTTGACATTCACAAGAAAAATATATCTGTATAGGGTACGTGCATGCCACATGCGTGCTGTCATGGAACGAAGCTGGTCAGGTTTGTGTGCACTGGCTTGGACAGGTGGGAAATGTTCAAGACACAACTCACGGATCTGAATTTCCATGTGTAGGCAGTTGCTGACTGGATCTGATGTGTGTCCGGCCCGGTGTCTGAGGATGCAACCCTGAACAGCTTGTTCAAATCTTTCCCATCTGGGTGTAGTCTCTTCATTTCCTGACGCAATCGAAAACGATTGATTGCGGGAATCTGAGTGGGAGGCTTACGAATAGCATGCCACCGTGGGAGGTGGATTAGAAGTGGTCTATGCTGAGGTCCTTGATATATTCCAATCCATTCGAATTTATGATCGACCTGTGCACGAAGGTGTCGCCATCGGACTTGGAAGTTACGAAGAAACACGAAGTCGATCCTGGACCGATGTGTTCCGTGCAGGAAAGTGGGTACATACTTTTGATGGCAATGAACAGCTGTTAAGGACAAATCTTGGATCAATTGTTGGAATTGGTGCTTAGCAGCTTGGAGGGCTTGGTTGAAGCGAGGATTAATACTTCCAAGATGGGATGGGTCCTTATTCAGCGGAGTATTGAAGTCACCAGCCAGGATAAGCTGGTGGCCTTTGGGAATGTTCTGTATGCCACGTCTGAATTTGTCCCAAAGATCCTGCCTTGCCAGAAGAAGGCCACGATGGGTCTTCGATGTGTTCCAGGCTGTCAGGTATACTGCATACAGGTCGAAAATCTGGGTGAGCATCAATCTGATGTGCATGAGGCGGCCTGGAATTATGTCATGGTATGCCAGCTGTGACTGTCGAACCAATGTACGGCGGACCATCACCAATAGAGATGCGGACGCCGCATGGCTGTGAACCGGATGATCCATGACTGGACAATGGCAAACAGATCAATGGCTCTGCTTCTTGCACTAATATGACATCTTCCTGCCGTTTGTTGCGCCAGCATAGCCATTCTTGGTATACCAAGCCCCGTGTGGCGTTCTAGGACAGAAGCTTCAGAATAGGTCGTGCAGTCTTCTGCAGCCGTGGAACAGTAGCTCCTGGAGCAGGAATGCGGGAGTGCAGGATCTTAGATTTGAGTCTAGCGGGCACCTCAGCTTCCCACAAAATCCGACCATGGTAAGATGTGGATCCGGTGGCAATGGCCCTTCGGCATGCACGAAAAACGATCTTTTGATTCGTCGGACACGATGGGCTTTAAACATGGCCGTAACCATACATCGCCCAGATTTCACTAGCTTTTGTGCAGGCTTTGTTTGTGGTCTTCGAAGACTTTGCACTTCCGGCAATTCGTGAAATAGATTCGGCAACCCTCACGCCAGATGGGTGTATTTTTTTACCGTAGTCGGGCCGGTAAATTTCAATAGGTGGTATAATTCGAGGGTATGATTCGGGGTATGATTCGGGGGTATAATTCGAGGGTATAATTCGCAAATAATTCGCAACTTTGAAGTTGTATGGTTGGATTAGCCGGACTTCCAGCAGTGGGCCCACCCTGCGCCGAGGCAATAGGCAAGCAACATCTGTTAGATGCTAGGCAGATTAGGCAAATGCATTCTTCCACCAAAGACTCCAGTGGTCCTCTGCAAGCCCCACCAAAACAACCAAGATGTGGGATAGGTAGGAGACTGTGTAGAGATGCGTGATTCGGGTAAGAATATTATAAATACCCCTAGGATATGAGTTTTACTCTTCCCATAAAAAGACCCAAATAATTTTGGCCAAATTAAATGCCCATAGATCACCATTAGTTCATGGACATCTTGGTTCTTACGTATAATGTTTTAAGAGGTATAATTCGGGGGTATAAATCGCTCAAATCGAACTTCCAACCACTACATCAAGAAATACACGCCAAAAAGGTACAAACCCAAATCTAAATCAAAAAGAAAAATTGCTTCAACACTAAAATTCAATCCTCCCAAATTAAAAACCGAATATATCTACAGCTAGCTAATAAAACATAAACCACTAACTAATAAATAAACATTTCGCAAAAAATAATTACAATTCCCCATAACAACAAACAAAATTAAAGAAAGCGGCCGATCTCGAATAAATATAACGCTTAATTTCAATATATAAACAAATATATTCAATATAAATTTATTATTATTTCCCATATTCAATAATATCTATAAAAAAAATATAATTTATATATAAGAATATAAAAAATTATATCCGAAATATATTTAATTAACAATAATTTTTAAATATCATTTCATATTTATTATATCATTCTATTAAAAAAATATTTTATTAATATTAATATCCCTATCCGAATATTAAATATACATAAACAAATCCTACAATCCACCCCAAAAATATAATATCTTCAAATCTCAAAACATCGACATATATTCAACAAACATTACAAAATTCCATTCTTCTAAATAGATATATTTTTCATCCCCACAATAAAGAATTAAAATATCTAAAAACAAATCAACGATAAATAATACATACATATTGCAAATATTATTTTTAATAATGTAAAATTAAAAACAATTATTACATATCATCGAATCCTTAATTCTATACTTAACAAATGAAACCCCATTTATCGTATTAGATCGCACGAACCAACATACATAAATTTACATTTCAATATTATATGAATACATCTTTTCAATTACATAATATCATTAAATTTTTTAACATTCAAACATACACATTATAAATATATATTTTTCAATATTCATGTAAAATACATTAAATATACCTTAAAATCTATCATTCTAAATAATTTATATTTCAATATTTATATAAAATCCATTATTAAAAATGCACCTTAAAATCAATTTCGTTACGTCAATCTATGAAATCATTATATATATAATTCAAAATTATCATTGTATATTACATCAATTGACACTAAAAAATACAATGATATCCCATGCATTGTATCAAACATATTGGCTCTGTCTCTGCTGGATAAATCTACCAAACAAGTATAGAAATCAACCAAACTCGACTCATTTATCAACCATCTTCAAAGTTATTTGAATGTTACCAATCTATTTAATCAAGTCTAAAGGCAGATGCACAATTTGTTTCAAAAAGGGCAATGACCTGTGCTGTCGGACATTCAAATCACTACAGATACTACAGGAAGATGTTCCTTCCTAGTGACGTAGGTCTGATTCAATCATGCACTTAAATGTCAATAAGGCAAGTGAACAGCTGTTGAGTCTGGTTTCTTTGCCAATAGGCCAGGCCTCGTGTGATGTCATCTCAATCTTTGCCTCCTTAGAAGCATCAGCTGCAGATTTCACTTGTGAGAGGAATGCGTAAGACACCTCAAGGGACCAGGTTCGGGTGACATGCCTTCGTCGCTTCTTGATCTCTTTCCCGCTTGGGCATTTAGCAAGCACCTTCTCTGGCTTTGATGTAGTTTGGTATGGATCACCAGTACAACTTGCTTGTTTGTTGAACATGCTCAAATGGTATATAGCTGCAATAGAAGAGACCATTTCCAAGACATCTAAGAACCAAGTGAATCGTGCACGCGCGAGCTATCCTGCGTCCAGTACCTAGTAGCGCGTTACCTAGTAGCTTAAGAAATTATGTAGTAGTGGGCCAAGGCGGCCCTTAAACATTGAGAATACATTTCCGGGCTACAAAACTTGGATCCCTTCCCACTCCACGAACGAACGTGTTTGGACGGGTCACGAAGGATTCTGCATCGATCTCCTTCTGCACTCGACGGTCTGCAGTCTGGTCTTGGTGCCTGGTCCGGTCTGCCGGTCTGCCGTCGTTCCGACGGTTTGCGCACGGGGCATAGTGGATTTCGGCGGATGCGGGTGAAGCCAAGTGGTTTTCTCTGATCTGGACGGCGTGCTCCAGTGAGACCGCCGATTCATTGGACTCCCAAAATCAATGCAGATCAGGCCTGACAAAGCGAGGGAAGACTGCTCTATATTGGTGGACCACCCCCGGGCGGGACCTTGCCTCGTTTTCCCGCTCTCGTTTTCCGAAACATGTTGGAGACGCACTCTTTTGGAATATGTTCAGTGGTTCGGAGGACTCTAGCAACTTGAGCCGGAAGGAATGTTGAGCACACTTCTATCTAATTGGAGCTGGCTGATCCCAATTCAAAGGCGGCTTCCGACGTTGGCCTGTTGAATTCATAAACTGCCACAGACATCTGACAAACAAGTCATCCCAAAAATCTCCAAAGACATTCTTTTTTTCTGGTGCAAGCAGCATCCCAACGACTTTTCATGAGTTTCTTAGTCATCATAGCAACATCCCCCCCACATGTACACACCTTGCAGATCGCCTTCGGGAACCAGGTTCCACATCTGGCACGTCGTTCAGGTCCTGGGGCTGATGAAACCCAAATGAACTTCAATGGAGCCCGAACATGCAAAAACCATCGATTGGAGACTTCGGATTCTTAACATTTCTTAACTATTCCATAGATTCCATAGTCTTGAAAAGAACCCAACGGTTTTTTCGGTGTCTAGGGGGAGGCAGGCGAGGCAAATCCACCACTAGGTCCTTCCGATTGGCACCGGCACGCGGACTGACACCACGCTGATGGTGGCTTCCCACGGTCCTTGACGTGGATCATCTGATTCCGCTCGTGCATGAGGTCGGTCCTGCCAAGGCCGCTTTACAAAGAACATGGGCATATTCTACAGATCAGGGAGGTCAAATATTTTGAAGGATTCTGCTCCTGTACGCCCTGACCACACATTTCTAGCTCCCCACCCCAACCACAATGCTGCCCCATCTTGCTAGTTGCCTCCAACATACGGAGTGAGGCTAGTTTAAACATCTGCGTCAAATGCCTGCCCCCTGGCTTTTCTCCGCAAACGATGCGGCTGACTCAGGTACAGCACACCGAAAACGCCCAAGTAAGGCTCTATGCCCTCTTGCACGGTACATCTACCGAGTTCGTTTTGGCACTCTCATGCTGCCCAAGGTGAGCGTACCATGGGATCCAACAACATTGGGAACAGCAACTTTAGGCTGCTGCGCAGCTGCCCAAGGTGCAAAACGACACCAGAGCGTTGGGCGTTTGCGAATTCTCAGGAATTCTTCGGCTCAAACGGAGCGTCCGGTTCTTCACAGCGAAACAGCTTTGCCCACAGGACGATGCACTCCGGTTTGACCACTCAGTTGGAAGGCCTGGAAGAGAGACACTTCTCCCCTGCATCACCCATAGGTAGTTTGCATCATAATGGTCCAAGACATCTCAGAATGAAGAACGGTTTGGCTTGTTTTGCCGAAGTAGAACATGATGGATGGCAGAATTGGTGCACAGCACACCACCTGTACTGCCTGTTGATTTTACACAAGTTCGTCAGCTACCAAGGGTTGTGCTTGGGATCACTTTTCATCAACTCTGAGAATACCCAAAGTACAAAGAACTCATTGAGATTCATGGGTCCATTTTTGTCCCTCACAGGGCCAAGTATTTCGTCGTCTGTTCGAGGGACAAGCTCTCGAGCTTGTCTCCAGTTGCACCTTAACTCCACGCTCAAGTCTCATCTCCCTCCCCCTAAGGTCCTAGGAGCAGTTTCGGGCCGGACATGTGAGCTCTGAAACCTGGTTTTCCTGAACGCATGCTCCACCCAATGAGCCCAAGTGTGTGAATGTCAATTCTAATTAATGGAAACTATTAGCTTCAGCTGCCCACCTTGGATGCAAAACCAAACAGCCAAGCCATTCTCGCTCCCATTCTTGGCCAGGGCACCTTTGCCGTTCCCAGTATAACTCTTCGCGGTTCTCCCAGGCGTTGGGTGGCTTTTCCAGATCCTCTGCCGTCCAAACACAGCCGCCCACAGTCCTCACAGAGACCGACTGGGTCGCGCAGGTCACGCGGGTCGCGCAGGTCATGCGTGTGTCTCTGGGTTGAACATTGGGCATTTCAAGAAAATGGGCTATTGAGTCAGAGACTTGCTGCGCACCGAATATCATATATATATATACACATATACATACAATTAGAATTGATTAGAATTATATATTACATCAGGATTGAAGTCACCAGTGCTGCCCCAGGACCTTTTGAAGTCAGCAAACAACTTCAACACCTCAACATCTCAAACAGCTCGGAAGCAAACCGATATTAATCTCTGTCTTCCATGTGAGATCATGTAAGGGATGCTAAAATATCCAAGTTCTTTTTCTGTCAAACATGTTGATCTCAAAGAGCGCTGTGACTTATCCACAAAATTCCGACTTTCCGGTCGTCCCTCACGGGGCAAGCCACCAGGGCAAACCAGTTCGGTAAAGAAAGCCACAGGAACACCCAGTGGTTTTGGGGTCACTCTCAAGCCCATCTGCAGTCAAGCATTCACAGGCAGAAGGGACTTTCGATTCCCCTTTCCAGAAGGCTTTTGGACTTGCACTGAGCTTTCAGCGTTGCTTTTGTTACATATGAATTGCATCAGCCTAGGTCCGAACCCCACAAATCACCTGGTATCACACCCTGTACTGCCCAATCTATGTAGACACCAAGAATCCAACACGTTACAACTGTCTTATCACACATTCTTCATTTTTTTCTGCTCACAAAACGCCCCAAATCAGTTTTGATCCCTACCGCTTTCTTGCCAAGTGTCGTTGGATCACACTCCTTCTTTTCACCACCCATCGCTTTCCCGCAGTTCTTGCTGTCCACCTTGGGTGCTGCGTCCGACCTGGGTTGACAGAATATGATCCGAGCATCAACAACACGACAGCACGCTTGGAAGGAAACATCGATTTGCCATTGTCACATTCCCAAATCCAAAGCAAGATCATTGCCACACATGTGGGTGTCTGAAAAACTGACACCATGTGGCAGAAAGGAACATGGAATATCATGGAATCCAGAATCCAGTTTCTTTTCTCAGCCCAGACCATAAACCTCATGCAGTCCAACCTCAAACAGTGTTTCAGCCTGGCCACATGGACTCCTTTTGTTCAGCGCTCATCAATGGCTCCAAATACCACTTGTAGAGTGGCGCACAGTTGCACGGCAGCCGGGCCTCAATGCACTGCTCTCCAATGGAATCCGGTGTCTGGATTGTTCGTGAATGGGGTCCTCGAGAATCATTAATCTATTATTTCAATTTAAAGAAATGTTAAGGAGTGTTCGGAAGACATGAGAATAGCTGTCGAAGTACCATCCTCCTCAGTATCAGCAGTTCACACCCTCTTCATCCCTCTTCCAACACTCCGGGAAGATGACACTACACGACCGCACGACTGACGCCCTATGGCCTGTTGCTGCATGGCGATCAGCTTTGCGACGGCGATCGCGACCCTCCGAGCGAAAGGGCCTGAACCACTCTGGCTTCCACTCAGGCTTTCTCAGATTCTTTATATCGCTTCAACATAGTATGATGAAAAGCGTAGCTCTACACCTATCTTGAACCAATATAACATCCTCTGCTCCCCTTTTTATGATTTTTTTCCTCATGTTCTGTCTGGATCCCCATGTCCTGACATCTTCGGATTCAGCCTCCTCCCCTTGGGCCACGCCGTTGGTTCTGAAGAACAACCACTCTCCGGGCCGAGGCGCATTCCCCTCAGCATCGGGAATATTATACGCCGGCATGATACCAGCAGGAAAACAGAAGCCCTTGCCATGCACTGGCCCTCCATAGGTCGCATCCATATAGGAGGCCCAGGACATTGTACCTCTTCAGGGTAACTCATGGCCAGGTTACCAAGAACACACCACATACAAACATGGCCACTACTCGGGGACAAGCGAGGAATTTGACACCTGACGACACTGCTCGCCAGCGACACGTAGGGGCAAAGCTGATGAGGTTGGACCAAGGAAGGTCATCAGTCTGACATGATGGGCCTCAAAATCCCCCAAAAAGGATCCCTCAAAGCTTTGGCTTACAGAATCCTTCCTTCCTACATTCCCCATGTTCTTTGATTATCGGGCAACTCCTGAAGAACACACATCTCGACACAGCAAGACCGTCCATACCAGGCAATCAGAAACGGTTTTAGTATGTTTTAGTGGTGTGCACAAGCCACGGCTCCAGTCATGAACACGATAAAGGAGATGGATGACCCATTTCGATCACTGGAGCGGCTTCAATCTTCCTCTGTACCAGCGGTGCTGTGTTAAAACTAAGTCGACCTTCCCAAGCAAGATTGGCCAGGCCAAGAATTCAGGTGTCAGATCACCCCTTTCGCCGAATGCTGGTGACAGGCGGCCATTGTGGCGAAGGGCTACCCACTTGGCTGTGACTTTTGGCGATTCTGAACATGAACGGCTACCCATCTGTTTCTCGTCTCACCGTCTCTCGCGGAAGAAAAACAACACGCCGAAGGTTTGAACGGCTTTCATGGGCACCGATCAGCGTCGCAAAGAAGGCGTAGCCGGTGCTCCGCAGGCGATCTGAGGTTCGCGATGCCATGGTGAGTGTTCTAACAAATATCCAGGTAGACTCTTGAGGACCATAAACCCCCCATAGTTGATGGACTTCCAATTCAAATGGAAGGGTATCAAACTATCAAGAGTCTACATGAAGCATGCAAAAACCCCCATCCGTGTCTCTGTATGAACAACCATCCATCGCAAAACGAGACCGAACGCACGCTTACGGGGTGACTGCTTTCACCCCGCTAACGACAGGACCGTCACATGAGAACGAAAAGCAAACGAATGAGGCGAATGAAACACGACCGTCTCAAACAAGTGAGAACGGTTGACTACACCTCAACCATCTTCAACCCAACTCAAACTGATGCTAGTCGAGGACTCGGAGAGTCTCGTGTTGAGATTGTGGCTCCATGAAATGAGTAAGTCCTACGTTTCAAGCAACAAAATCAGGTCCTAAGTCTTAGCAAGGCACAGCATTTTGCCTGCTGCGCAGTGTTCTACCAAAAGAAATCCTCACGAAAGCCGTACTACAGTAAGTGAATGAGCATACCCACCTGTCATGTCACCCCACTTAAGGCATAGCTGTGTCACAACCCCCCCCCACCATTTTTGCGAAGCTCCCGTGAAGTGCCTGAGTTGCGCTTCCGTTCTTCTTGCAGAATCTCTTCGTTGCTGAGGTTTGTCTTCTCTACGCGCTGCTGCTCCACCTGTCCCACGCGCATGAAACACGGTCTGGGCGCCCCGGTGCACAGCTCAACGTCTCAGGAGCCGTTGAACGAAAAACATGGACACAACTACCGCAACTACAAACATCAAAAACGCCCGGGACTGGGATCACTCATCACTCCTCTCTCCTCTTTTTCGCCCCTCGACTCAACTCGAGGCCGCCTCTTGGGCGCTGCGCTGGAGATTCAAGCGGATGAGCAGTCTGAGGCGAACGGAGGACGGACACCGCGGCTTTTCCCAAGAACGAACGGAATAGTTCCGATCGCTCCGTTCGTAGTACGGCCAGGAGCCCCGAACGTAGCGAACCTTGCTCCGTTCGTAGCGATGCCCTTTGCTCCTAGTAGCTTCTAATAGACTACTAGATACTAGACATGGTCAACCTAGCAGGGATTGGTTCCCACAGCGGTCACACTGCGTGGGTTCAATTCAAAGACATGGTCACACTGCCCAAGACAATTTCTGTGTTCATGTGTGCTGTATCGATTGTGTCAATCAACCAATTTCTGCCACGTGACTCTAATCTACATAGCAAAATGATGCAAAACGTATTGTATAGTTTCAATCTCACCTTTCCGGCCCACACCTGCCTGAGTGGAGAGGCAATGAGCTCATAAACCTGACAAAATTGTGGCATCGCGATAGGCCACGAGGGCTCAACAGCTTCAAAGAAAAAGGTTAGCTTGCTTAAGACGTCTTAAGACTGATGGAAGACATTCTCCTGAAGGGTCAACAATCTGAAACACAACAATCACCAAACACATATGGCATTATACACAAAACACACTGTTTTCGCACGTGAGGTTGCGCAGGTTTTCTTCAATGATGGAGTTGTTTCTCTGAAAAACCCTTCTTCGCTTCCTAAGGTGCACCGTATTACTCCTGACCACATACGTATCTCAAAATACATCAACATACCCACACCCCTGACTTCTCAAACTGATTTCCTCCGTTTCCCTGAGCTGGTTGATCATGGTTGATCAACATCAGCAAAGATTCATCACACGTCGGCGACGTCACACGTGTGTCGTCACACGCAGTCCACAGTCCCGCCACGGGCGCCATTTTCGAGGAACGGGTGTCGCGGACTTCGTTTGTTGTCTTTTTCAGATCGCATCGCCGTATCGCCTCCCCGACCACGGAGCGCAGGAGCATGTTGCCGAGTCCCCGCTCTTGAATCTCTTGGGAGCTGGTTGTGGCGATGGAGCGGGGTGCCATCCGGAGGAAGTCTAAGATCTGAGCGGCTCGCAGCGAGTGAGGAGACTTTCATGATGACGGAGACAGAGATTGGGCGGTTTGGCTCCGTGGTTTCATGGCAGAATTTGTGGCCGAAGGTTTGAAGGCTTTGGTCAGCCCTTGAAAGGATGGTGCAGGCTGCCCATCAATAGACCGGCTAGCTAGCCAGTGTCATTCTAGTGCACCTAAAGTCCTTTCTTCAATCAGTGGACAAATGTCTATAGGATTCTATAGGCATCTACAGGCTTTTTGGGCATGTCTAGGCCACTAGGTTATCTGACTATGAACCCAAAAAAGAAGGGTGACTCAAAGGTTTTCACCTGTCCGGTTCGGCCGGTGGCTTCCGCGAAGATGAACCTCGGATCGGATGAAGGGACACCCGGGACAGCCTCATGTTCTGCGGTGAAATCGCATAGAGCAATTGCTGGTTTTGAGGTCTGCTCAAAAGGCAATGAGGCCTATTTTTGGATGGTGTCGTCAGAATTGCCCTACTGCCTGGCACACTGGGTAGTAGAGGATTTGGACGTAACTGTACCTGCTATCGTACCTGGGGTCTGGGTCTGTTTCCATCCACATGCCCCTGCCGACCACCATCCGGCAGGCCCTTGGATCGAAGGGAAGGGCCTCCTGCTCCGTGCCACAGCTTCGCAAGGCCTCCAGCTTTGGGACCAGGGTGTCGGTCGACTCCGCTAGGACCCAGAAGTCCTGCGGACGACGACGACGACGACGTGAGTGCCATGGGCCATGGGATCCGGTCGGGTCTTGGCCATGGAAGGATCCTCAGAGTTCTCTGGGATCCTCAGAGTTCTTTGGGATCCTCAGAGTTCTTACAGGAAGGATTCAATCACGATTCAAAGGATACCCCCCTTCCGAACCAAACATCGTTTCAGGCACCTGGAAGGCTGGGAAAGGGGCTGGGCAAGTTCATTTGGACAAAGAGCACCATTTGGACATGGTCCACATGTTCTCTGGCTCCGGAACCCAGGTCTTCACGAACTTCATAAAGAACACTTCCAGCGAGGGCCGGTGCTTCTCCTTCCGGAACATCTCGAGTGCATCGCCTGTGGAGATCCCCAAGAGCTCTGCCAGGCGCTGGAAACGCTCTTCGACCTCGGGAAAGCCGGGCTGGTTCTTGGGTGAAGCTTCTGAATCTAAGTGGGTGGATGGAGCAGCAACTAGGCGTTCCAGGTAGGTAGAAAACCCACGGCAGGTCCTGTTTTGTGCGTAAGTGGGTGCTCGGAAACTCGTCTTTGGCCAAAACCGGACCTGTGTGATGCGCCGAAGCCCATGTCGAATCGTCATTGATGCGCAGGCGCTTTCATGCTTGTTGCTTTTCGGCAAACATGGTGTTATCTTTGCTTCACTAGGCCAACATAGAACGCATCTGGCCCATCCATCACACCGTCACACCCCACATCATCCTCCCCGCAGCTTGACCAAGCAGCCGCAGGTTGACTGCAATTGAGCCCTCAGCCATCACATCAGAAAAAAGAAAAACCGGTGGTACCGGAGGAACGATTCCATCCCTGTTGACTCGTTCGTCCTTTTTGGCCGGACGTTGGTTTCACCGGTGGTTCTACGTCGTGGTTCCACCGGTTCCGTGCTTTGCAGTGACGATGGGTCCTGCACCGTCTTGGAGCGGGTTTTCTCCGGTTTTCGGTCGCCTTCGTTGACCACCGCATGGGGTGAAGAGAAATCGACGACTGGACCATGGTCAAGCATGGTCAACCGACTGGGGAGGTCAAACGGGCTCCGGAACAAAACCCACAGCCATCTAATTAGATACCATGGTCAAAAGGCATCACATGCTGATGTCCCATGTCGCGGGGAAGCGTCACTGGCTTGAAATGTAGCTGCTGTGTTGCCTCTCCTTTTGGAGAACGTGGCACCATGGGATTGTGGGTATGTGGGTTTGAATGGGTTTTACATGCTGCAAACCAAGCTAGAATGATTCTCTTCGACCTGTTGTCCATATCTGCAAAACCTTGCATCTTTCCAAGGTCCTCCCTGCCCCGGAAGAAACTTCACCGGTGGTGACACCACATCCAAAGCCATGCATTCTTCGTCTGTCAGCCCTGGCTGATGCGCCTTGACATGGACTTTCTAGTCTCGGAAACCGCGCCTCTCCCGCTCAAGCAACTGGGACTGCCTTTCAGTTGTTCTCACAACTACTGGAACCACATGAGTATTGGACGCAATCTGTAACTAAGAAGGGATTCAGATCGATCGATCCATCTCAATGACTGGTTGTGCTTCTCATGTCACAGGTCTTGGGCCATGGCCACTTTGCACAAACACATGCGAACGGGGGGCCATAGTATTCCCGGCGCGCGGCGGCCAAAGGGAACTGGTCTTTCCAAGTTTCCTTAGCATGAGACAGCGCGATGCTGGTTTGTACAGAAAGATTCAAGGTTGGATTCCTTTTGGAAGGGCCATCTTCAGGGGAAGTGCGTTCGGGGGTTAGTTTGATGCCAGTTCTTCCATTTGATTCTTCACCTGTGTGATCTTCTCTGCAGTGTGATCTTCTCTCGAAGTCTAGTGGCGTGCAGCTGCAAGCTTCCAACTTCCGACTACGTCTGATAAGGCCACACTCCCTGAAATCACGACATCCTCCACTGGCGGACCTGTTTGGGTCTTGCATGGTCTCCATCTGTGCCAAACCCCGGAACTCGCTGGAGCCAGAACTCATAAGCAGCACGCGAGTTCATGAGGTCCTCTTCCGAGAGGATTCGCTCCTCTACGTTGTAAACGGCCACGTCTTCCTGAGGAACTTCCATGCAGATGTGCCAGTGCAATCTTTAAAACCTGAAAGGTTACAGAATCTTTTAAGAACTTAATAAGCATCAGAATCCCCTGCCACACAAGTCACACCCACTCCATCCGATTCCTCAAGTGAGAGGGCCTTCTCTCCTCTCCGTTCGCTCTTTGTATGATTTTGTTTACAGTAAATGAGTCCTCCTGAAGATCATCGTCAAGTGGGCTTTAGCGAGCGGTTGAAACGCATCTGGTTTCCAGACAAGGGAGTCGAATCTAAAGAGAGCAGATGCACAACGATTTCGAGGCTGGGTGTCTTGCCAGGAACGTGATACTGCACAACCCCGGGAATATACAAGCTGAACTCAAACCAACAGGCTGTGTGAATCTGTTGCATGCAGTGTCAAGCAACGGTTTCAGGATAACTCTGTGGGTGGTTAATCAAAAACTCACCAAGACTTTCCTGGCACACGATAAAATCCTCCCATGCATGTCTTCATAAGGCACACTTTGCTTGTACAAACGAAACACAGGACAACCATATCCATAAACAACCCCGCAAACATCTGATCCGAACAAACAATCTCGAAACCCTTGTCCTTATCTGGTGGGAACACATCAATGGACTCCCTGCGCACCTATGCTTTGCACCTTTTCCCAAGGAAGATCATGGAAGATTCTACTTGGATGTCTTTCCACTAAGCGGCTGCCACCGCCCGAGTGAGGCGAGTGAGGCTGGAAGGTGCAGGCGAACGCAGCGACAGTGCGGCCGGCGCTAGGAAGCATGGAAGCTGCAGCAGCCTGGGTGGTGCAGCTGGGACTTCTGTAGGCTTCCCCCGAACCAAGGCGATTGGAAGAAGCATGGAAGTGGCAATCACTGAGCTTTCTCATTCTTTCAACGTAGCATCTTTCGAGATGGTTTCTTGGAAAGAGCGACGCCTTTTGGGCTTTGTAGGATTCGACTGCGAACCGGAAAAGGGCAATCAGCTTGCAGGGAGGAAGAAAGAACATGAGAAAGAACAAGAAAAATTGTCAAGAGTTCAATCAGGGAGTGGTCTCTGGATGTCTCTGGGTATCTCAAAGCCTCATGGGAGTCCTTTGGGGAATCAAAAGGACAAACAGCTGAAATGACTGGCCCGAAGGCCCAGCTCATGCCATTACAAAAATGGGAACTTTTCACAGCCTCCTCTGGTGACCTCGTGACCTGCAATGCTGTTGCCTTCTCGTTGAGGGCCCGTGAAAGAGCTGCAGGGTGCGATGAATGCTGGACTTGTCATTCGTCCCTCAAAAAGTTCGATGCATGTCAAGAAGCTGGTCAAATAGGCAAAGCAATGGCAAAAAAGAACACAATTGATCTGGTCTTTTCAATCCAATTCAATGAATGATAGCCTCCAAGCCACGAGACGACGCTGCAAATGCCTCACAGAAAGACAGCCCAAGTCGTGGAGGACAGTTCCACCTGCGAATTTAGATACGATACGATTATGTACTACTGTAGTAGCATCTTTGCGCCTTGCAAATTTCTACACATTAGGTGCGAGGCCTAGAAACACGCGTGGCCTTGTGCAGCTGCGAGGCATGTCGAAATGCTGGGCATGGCGGAGCTGCCATGTGACATGACACATTCCGCAATCAAAAGGGGCCATGACATGAACGAAGGATCCCACAATACTACTTTACATCAATCCACCTTTTTTTTCTGGCTCATGTGTTTTGGGAAGGAATCTTTGGGAAGAACCCAGAACTGTTTCGCCTGTTCCCACCCTCTTCCATTTGGATGAATCGAGTATACTGTCCCACCGGTGGATGGCTGGTGTGAACATCCCGATCAGCTGAAAGACCAGGCGGCCAAAAAGCTGCTTTGACCGTACTCTTCTTGGCCTCCCAAGGTGCGGGTCTGGGAGAACCTAGTAGCGTTTTCGGGTATACTATGCTCGGTGGCCATCGCAAGTAGGTTGGAGGCCATCGCTACGAACGTAACAAGAAGCAACATGTTTTGGAACATATATCTTCGAAAACAACTGCGCAAATAAGCCATCGGCATGCGGTCTGCAGCTGGTGGAGTACTTCTTCCAGCGACTATGGGTGAAATCTTTTGCGATGTCTTTCTGGACCAAGTTTGTCCCATGAACATGTGAAGAGGTGTCAGAGCTTGCAGTTTCCAACAACGTGGACATATCAGGGAGGGTACACCAGGTCTACCAGACACACATCCACTTGCTAATGCACTCTGATCTGATGCAACACATGGCTAATCCCTTACAAGGACACGCCTGTGCCGAAGCGCAGCCATCTGCTCACGGCAAATGGCAAAACACTACGGCACACGTGTCCGCGAGGAAGCAAATAATAGTGAACTTGGTAGAAGCGAGCAAACATCATGCAGCGCAATGGAAAGGCTGTATGCACAAATCACTCAGAATTCCAGAAAACCATATATTACAACAGGTGTCTGTCTTTACACGGCTTGTTGGTGTCCAATTTATCCGACTTTGCACCTGCTGAGCCGAAGAATCCTTGCGCAGATCGCAGAATCTTGGGGCCCCCCAAGGCCATCTAAATCCAGCAGGTACCAACGTGGCACGCTTCCTTTGGACTTCCAAGCAGGCACCAACCGAGCTGCTTCCGCAGTATCAGTACACACACTTGCGATAAAATCCACCACAAGCGAAGCATGCGCAGGAATTGGTGTTGAGAGGGGGCAACTCACCTAGTATTGATCTTGTCATATGAGACATGTGTAGATCATTATCTGCCAATTGAGTGGAGCAGGTTCCTCACTTTCAAACCACCACTTCCAGGCCGACGATCGAAGAAACCAAACCTGGTTTCGTGAGCGCCCCGCTTCCGGCTCCCCGAATGTGTAACCGCTGCCTCTCAGAGTGTAGCCGCAGAATCAAGACCTTCGCAGTAGGATCAGTTCCAATGTCCCCAATGTGAAAGTCCGATGATGATCTCGGTCTGTGCACGAATCCTTTTTAGGGTGCTTCCGGTTCGTGCTTCCCCCCGTTCGCCAAACATGTAGGGCCACGGAAGCTAACCGTTGTACAGCTTCAAGCTGTGCACAGGTGCAACATCGCCGTGAAAGAACCATACATTACTACACACGATCTTGAGTTCTCACTCTATTTTGAGTTTCCAATCGATGAAGGTCGTTGAGTGCCCTGCAATTGCATCTTGGGTCAAGGCTGTGGTATTCAATTCAACCGTTTGGAACCTACAAGGATGATGTATCATGCAAAGAAGAAAAAACCGGAGGGGGGGACACAGCAGTGAGGGGCTGAGTGTTCTGAGTGCATTTTTGCAAATTCCATTCTTATTCATCGATCCCAGAATAGGGCTCCTCTGTACAGACTGAGCAAGCCAAGGATTTCTTGAAATTGAATGTTCAACAGTGCTGTTATCAGCTACAGGAGCCCGCGGCTTGATCTTTTGTTTTGTTTTTGGCAAACATACTTCTTTATGAGAACAACTTCTCCATCAATAAATCCCTTCCTTATTGAATGTAGGGGCTAAGCGGCCCAGGGAATTCTGAAACTGCTTACTGTAGGTTCACTAGACAGTGGGGGGGGACCGGGCCCTTCCAAATGTATTGAGAAACCACATTGTTGGTGGCGTCAGTTAGACATGCGACAAATCTACCACGTCGTATGCTAAGCTGGCCTGGTTTTTGGTTCGAGCACGATGATCAACTTACGACGCTTGCTGTACTCATCAGCGAAATCAGGAGAGCTTTCCCGCTGGATATGTGCACTGGGGCGTGGCAACATTGAGTATTGGCAAATGCATGCCTCTGGTGCCATCCTTGGTGCACTCACAGATTGTTCATGTTTTTTCCTTCTTTTCTCTATATCATGATCCACTGAGCTTTTTACTGCTTTGATTAACCTAGACATGTGGTCATGTGATGTTGTCTTCAGTCTTGCATTGTGACGGTCGACTGTTCCGCTTTTCCTCGATCGGCCCCGAAGGACGATCTGGGCAGTTTCGGGCGTCACGTGTGCGGCTCGAGGGGTGGAATAGGAGGCTCCCTGGAAGTAAACCTAGCTAAGCAAACTAGTAACTAGATGTAACTAGTCGCGAGTCAACATCTCTGGCACCCGAGAAAACGGAACACAGAGATGAATGACCACATTCTCAAACCCTCAGTCCAAAAGTCCTACACCATTAAGATCCTAGCGATCTGTTGACAACAAGTTGTTCGTAGTTCGTGGTGTTTCTGATGTTTCCCAAACGCCACTCGTCCCTCCATGGCGCACCGTCTGAGCATGAGAGGAGGGCATCAGCTCAGGACTTGCATGGGAAGGCACCTGCACATCCGCCCGTCCGGGCAGTGGAGCCCTTCCGAGCCTTGCCTTACTGTTCTTACTATATCTTACAATCACTCGCTACTAGGGTGGAGGCCATTGCTACTAGGTGGAGGCCTTCGCTATTAGGTTGGAGGCAATCGCTACTTTATGGGTAGTCACCTGATGCGGATTTGAGGATAACAAACAAGGACAGTTTAGGGATTCCCGCAGATTGAACTTTGTTCTGCAAAGGCATGGGGGCACAGGGTCCGGTGCTTTGACACGCGAGGCATAGGGATAGTGCTCAACATCTTTCCAACTTGATCAAACCGTCAATCATCATAGTAGCAACGAAAAGTACTCGCAAGAAAGCAAAGACATTCACCCACCACAAGATCCACAAGTACGATATTGTTATGTATATGTATATATATATATATAATACAGTAGTATATATATATATATTATGTAAGGCAACACTTCCTTTTGTCACGCATGGTGGTGGGAGCCCAGCAGGACGTCGTGACTGGGCCGTGAATGTCTTACCACGCCTCAACGACCGGTACCTATAACGACTTGTCCCTTCATCCGATGGTTGGACGTGCGACGGGTGACCCTTCTCTGAAACGAAACAAGAACTGAACAAACCAATCCCAGGAAGCAGGGAATTGGTTAAGGAGATGTGCAATCAGGTGCACACCTGCCTGCGCCGCAGCAGGAAAACACACGCGCCGGCGGCTTTGATGCCAGAGAGTTTCATTCCACATCGGGCACGCAAATACATCACCCGGCTGCTTGCACTCTTTATACTATACATCAGCACATGTGAAGTGGATATTCTTTCTGGCTAGCGGCTAACTGCATCACCCACCTCCTCCAAGAGCACCAAGCGTCCGCCATCGCCCCAAACCTCGCGCTGGACACCCGTCTTGAGGACACACCTGGGATGTTGCAAAAACATCGGCTGAAACATCTGAGTGAAATTGACCAGGTGTGAAGTTTTGCATGGCGTTTGTTATGGCGTTTGTGCCAGATTTGATGGACCTTGTATGACTTTGTGTTTCAACTCTACCATTCGTGATTCTGTCGCTTCCTTCCCTGCCTCAACGCTCCACCCCACTCAGGCTTCCAAGCAGGGGTATTCCTTGGCAAGCCGATCACTCTTTCTCACATGGATCGAAACCAATTTTCAGGGATGTCTCGCAGATCTGAAAAGCCATAAGAGATTTTTGAGCGCACAGTGCGGATGACTTAACAAAAACGATCTACGAATCAGTGGAATGCTTCTGGTCATCCATCTTGATTCCAGTTCCCGTCCACCCTGGTCCACCTCCGTCCGGTGCCCAAAGGCGATGGACGGTGTCCCGGTTCGCTGCGGAGCGTGTCTTCGGGGCGGTTCGGTTCAACGTGACGCGGTTCGGTTTGGAGCCCAAGGAGAAGAGTACAAAATGATGGAGTACAAAATGGGCTCCACTAGGATTGTTGATTCAAAACGAATCTAGTAACCAGACCAGTCAGACTTGGACCATTTCTCCAGTCATTTGGATGAAGAAGGCCCCACGCCAGGAGTTCCATGTCCAAGCTGCAGGAACAGAAAAGCCACCAGGGAAGCCGATCGGTCCTGAGGCATTCAAAAATAAGTTCCTGCCCTTTATAGTTCCCGCAAATACATATAACATATAATATGTATATAAATAAGTATAAATAAATATATATATATATTATCAGTAGATAAAGTAATCAAAATTGGGGGGGGCAGTTCTGCACATCGAAGGCAAACTCTCACTGAGCATGTGTGACACGACCAGCTGCAACCCTCCCCCAAAATGCATGAGAGGAGGATCATGGTGGGATCACTTTGCTTGAAAATAACGGATCTAAAACATAAGGAATGCCGGGCACGTTCCACAGAACTGCGCCGGAACGCTCGTCTCGCGCCTCAAAAGGCTCAGTCCTTTTCCTCTCCGATGGGAGCAACTCTTCATAGGCTCGTCCCAAAGCGGTGGCAGCTCTTTGGCAACCACCGCTGTTTCTTCTCAACCGTTGGGGCTACGGCCAGTGATTACGGCCAGCGGCAAAACCCGACAGATGATCTCAATTAGCCAAAGGTCATCGTGCCAGAGTTGGTCAAGGTGTCAACATCGCCTGAAGGCCCGCAGCTAAAGGTGCAGCTTGGCCCATGTCCCTTTGCACCTTGATTCTCCTGCAAGCTCACTTCGCAATACATGAAACTTCAGGGGTCGTATCATATAAAATATGTTCTTTGAGGGTGGTATGTCACAGACGTGATCCGCGTGCGTCTATCGCAAAAGCTAACCAACTCTTGCTGTTCCTAAAATCTGCAGCCCTGAAATCATCCAAAGAATTCAGCTTAAACAAGCTTTCAGAAACACCTCTTCTCCTTGCAAAACTCACTGATCATGGCTGTATTGCAGCTGGAAACTGCCATGTCCAGGTTGGGGGAATCCCCACCCAGAGTCATTGTGCCGACGTTATCGAGGTCATAGATGTCTCCAGTGGTGCTGCAGCCAAATGTGCAGCTAGGGCCCTTGACCTTGACGCCGTGATGCTCCTGGCTTTGGTGTTCCAAATCGTCCCAAATGTTGGATGTATATAAATGAATATAAATGACATAAACTGAATCAAACTGGAACTGAAGCTGTTAGTTGAAATGCCAGTAGCAGATTTGAGAGAACAAGAAGGCTTTCTGGAGTTCCTGACAGAACTGGGCAAGATCCATCACGTTGCTGCAGTCCGCGACTTCCAGCTGCTGTGGCTGCCCGTTTATGTTCAAGGCCAAGCTTTCTCCCACAAGTGCAGCTACTGAAAGACACCACAACGACACCATGGGGCCCAACTACGACAAAGGGGTGCGGTAGCGAGTGCCCGTCCGCGCTGAACTAGCCAGCTGGCGAAAAGAATTATGTAAGTGTTCTGAGTGACCGGGGAGCTTAGAATCGACTCCTCCTCCTCCTCCTCCTCCTCTGTTCGATGTCTCATTACAGTAGTGGACGCAACTCACTGGTTGTTGGCCATACAGCCATACAGCTATATGATGAAACCAAGTACATGTACAGTGCAGCATGCCCTTCTACATAGTGTATTGACCACTAGAAACAGATGCAGGCCACAGGGGTTCCGATAATCTCCGATAACGTACTTCCATGTCCTTGCAAGATAGATGTGCATCTGGGGCACCGCGCCTCAGTGCAGCCTGGCACAAAGCAAGATGCTGAACCGAAATCGAAGCATCAAAGCCACCTGTCTCTAGCTACCATTAGAATGGTGACATTCTACAATCCGATGGGTGCAGCTGATGACATAGACACTATTGAGTTCATTGCCAAATTTGATTTCCCAATAAGATAGATGCAAAGGAACCATAGTAGAAGTCATGCTTCTTTTGGGGTTGGGGTTCCCACAAAACTTTGACCAAAGCTTTGATTCACTTTGATCCACCACCGGGAACCGGTGCACACCACCGGTAAGTCCGGTCCCGGTTCGCCCGGTCCTGGTGGCATCTCCACCTGAAGCAGCGTGGCGAAAAGCAGATGGCTCGACGGTCTCGAACAACGAAGGATCGGGTTGTTTTTGGGGTTTCCACTCGTTTTGTTTTTGCCGACACCGACGAGGGAGATGGTACCTTTTTTTTTCGATAGATAGGTGGTCAATCCCCATCTATCCAAATGTATGGAAACGGTGCCACGGCGGTCCTGTTTGATTCTACTTGGGGATGATAGATGAAGTGTACCACATGGGATGTCTTGGATACTCCCACACGCACGGGTCCTATCGGGTGTCACAACCGGCTTGCTCCATGGAAAAGGGCTTTCGCTGCGAGTTTGCCAGACCGAGATGTCGATGGAGACACAAGAGAGAAGTTACAAACCACAATACATGTATACCTGAGTACCTGGTAGGCCTCAATACAATAAAGGCAAGTGGTCCTCTTCCGAGTTCCTTTTGCAGTGCTTACGAGAGATTTTGTCAGAAGAGGACCACTTATCTCTATGATTCGGTACCTGCACATCTGCGCTGTTTAAAGTTTGTACAACACTAGCTCAAAAAGCCTGGATGTTCAATGGGGTCATGATGTACAATCACTGAGCCACAAGATCAGGTTTCAGCGCAAAATCCAGTTATCCATAAATGGAACGAATCAAAACAACAGCATATTATATCATACTATGCCTGTCCTGACAACTCTTCAGCCATTTGGCCGTGGGTTCTGGCACCTGGAGCGGAGTTCCACTGCTAGGCTGACCCTACCTCGTCTGAGTCTATTCATCGAGGCGGTGGCCAACCGGTCGGTCTTTTGGGTGCCATGAGCCACGGTCTATCCGGTCTATCATCCTATGACCTGCGCCCCCCGTGGATGATGCGGGCCTGTTGCAGCCTGTTGCAGGCCTTGTTCCAAACATTGGTGATTTGCTTGTGAAACCGGATCAACGTTACAGATTCGGACAGAACAAATCATTTAGATACTATAATATATTATATATATATACCTGGACCCCTGTTTTGGAGGATCAACTGTCCAAAATATGGTACTTTCCTGTCAAAACAGAGGTCGGTCAGGCTCTAGGTATATATACATGGTAACCCCCCCTGAGATCCACCAAAGACTTTTAGCTCTTCCAGTTTGACGTCTTCGTTCGTGCACTTACACCCCAGCAACAAGCTGGGAGTGTACCAAAGACTTTTAGCTCCACTGGACAGACCCAACATTTATCCTCGTGCAGTCGTGACTGTGGTGGCTTACCCACCAGGCGGACGGGCGGCTGAGAAGGCATCGGGGGGTGGAAACCCCGGGCTGATTGGTTGGGTCACTCAGCCGGCCGACGTGGTTTGGACCCTTGAACAGAGCATTTGTGAGGGCAAGGCCACAACGCCCGGGGCAACCGTCAATGCGGAGTAGCCACAAGTCAAATGACAGCCTGTATCACATGGATGACACGCCATAAATGGACGGCTCTGCTCTGGATCATGACACTGGCCACTTTCAAGAACGCAGCTATCCTCACTTGGGGTTCAGAGTGGGTCCCCATGTCCCAGAAATGTCACTCGATTGGTTGTCCCCAACTGTCCCCATGTCCCACATGTCCTTAAAAACATGTTCTGCCAGACTCTGGCTGCTTAGATCGCTTCTATTTATTACTAGTAACAAGAAGCTATTAGAAACAAGTGCCACGGTAGTAGTAACACGTCTCCAATGCCCGGTGTGTTCCCCGTCTCCGATCTCCCGGTCTTCGCGCCTGCGACGCCGGCTCGGTGGGACCCTGGTCCAAGGTCTTGCCCTGGGATGGCACTCCCAAGTGCTGGTTGATGTGGGCATGGTGAAGTGTGGTCTCCCAGTGGTGGCGGGTCTCTTACAAGGCTGAGAAGCCTTGGTTGCTGAGTCCGAACCCGAGAATGGACCTGCGGAAGACTGAAGATGGACACCTGTAGACTGTAGAGGTATACATATCTATATACTCGGAAAACAATGGGCAGCAACTCAAGCCCAAGAACATGCACGGCGTTACCTTGCCCATCCAGGCATGAATATCTTTGTTCGTTCTTTGAAAGGACATCGAGAAGACAAGTCCAGAGTCAACACCGATTCCGCAGTTGCACGCCCTACTCCCATGGACGTTCACCGACGTGACGCCAGCTAACACCTGCCACCGCATCACGGTAAACCGAAGTGCCTGCGCCGGGCAATGCCAAAGAACCACCTGTGCCGGGCTGAGCAAAGCCATGGAGGCCAATGGTGTTCCATGGATCCTGTTCATCCATCCGTCTACATCTGTGCTCCAACTTCCTCAAAAAAGCACGTAAACGGGAAATCATGGGACACATCACTTTTCACCTGGCTCTTCCCATGAAGACTTTTCTGAAACATTTTTCTTGCTGCGCATCCAAAGTAAAGGGTCACTTCATGTCAGCCGCCATACTCAAACTGTCCAGTGCCATGTCATGCGCCGTGCTCTCGCGAGGTACCGTTTCCCCGACCTCGCCACACCTCCATCCTGGCGCTGCAGAATGGCTTGTTTTGCTGGATAGGAAGATCTGGACTATGGCATTTAGTAGAAGTTTATGCTGAGAGCAGGTGCATAGTACAATCCTTGTCCAAACGCTGCCCTTGTCTATACAACGTGATACAAACAACCTCAAGCATGAATGCTTCCAACCCTGAACATCCCATTGGCTTCAATCATTCAATGTCAAATCCAGTGAACAAACCACATGCCAGGCAAACGGAGTCCGCGGAATCCCTGGTGCCAGGCACGGGTCCGGCACGGGTCGCAGTGTGTGAACATGCAACCCTTGGGTTCGATCGTACGAAGACCGTCTTGAGATATCGAGATACAAGAGAACTGTCGATCTCGCAATTCGATACAGCTGTCGGCGTATGATGGCTTATGGGTACAAGAAAGAACGATGGCTTATGGGTACAAGAAAGAACGAAAGCCTAGTCTCGACCAGGCTACACATTTCCTGAGGTGCTATTTACATGGTGCTAGATGACAACATCAAACATGTTGCAGGCTAGACTGTCAACGTGACGCCCAGGCTTCCCATGTGACGCCCAGGCTCGCCTGAGAGCCCCAGCTCTGGTCACTGAGACACCACTGGAGCTGCTGAAGCCTCGACTCTGGACGAGCCATGTCAGAATGGCAGGTCTTGGTCGTTTGGGTCACCAGGTTAGGCCAAGCCGGATTCGCAACGCAGTCTCCATTCTTGGCGTTTCTTTTCTCCTGATCAATACCGCCACAAGCTTTTGAGCAAGTGTAGTCCCAATGTGTCGTAGTGTCGCCTTCTGTCTTTCAAAAAGTATATCTGGTCGCCCTTGCCTTACAGTGAGTTACCCAAGTTCGTACATATTCGAGCTCTTCCAGGTTTCTCACACAGCCACGGCAGTGGCTAATGCTTGGCAGCCTGCGTCCTGGGAAGGGGACGCCAGTGACAACTGGTCAGACCATCCAGGTGAATTGATGATATTTGAACCGCCAGACCACCAGGAGTGATAGGGATTGTAAAGCCAGTGAAACCCAAATGTGTGAGCGACATTGAGCGACCATCCATCCGTGAAACGATCCAAACCGCCGACGCGACGCAACCGTGTCAGGAATCGACTCACGGGAAAGAGTTCTCTCCATGAGGAGTGGAGGATTCACTGTCATCGTCAATAAACATGTGGGACGTGCCAAAGGAATAGAGTATTTATTGAGAAAACTACCTGATTCCCCTCCGACTTCACTGCCTTTGATAGGCCGTGACGGACACGGACCACAAGTCGCGCTATCGAGAAAACTGTTTTGGATATGTGTGAGAATAGCTGTAATCACAAACAATCGACAAAACAGAAGCTTTGGGATTGACGATCCTGGAGATGATACTCCTTCGCATCTCAACGGACCACAGGTGGACCTGTTCCCAAGGCTCTGTGTATATCCAAAGTCTAGAAGTCCTTAATCTTCATGACTCATACTGTATCACATGAATCATATTGAATCATCAAAAATTGAGAAAAACGGCTTCATTTTTGTCAATGTTTTCTTTTTTTTCCATCGGAACATCAAGTCCGTATTCTGTTATTCCTTGCAGTTTTCCATCATTCACCTGCCGATGTTTCGACGACTCGCTTCTTCGAAGCCTCCAACTGTGCTTCCCACAGCTCCAGCCAACCTGGCTCAGTCCAGAGTTTCTTGATGTTTCTTGTTCTTTGTTTCTTGGAACGCCCTCGACAGGAACCAGGAACGCTTTTTCGGACTTGCTCGACTCACCCAGGACGAGGCACCCCCCACCCACGGGTTACGCGTCCCCAGGACCCACGGAACATTCGATAGATTGGAGGCCTCCCAGCTTCAGGAGAGCTTAGCTGTTTTCATCGTGGGATATCCAGAAGTATTCCGCACCAACATCCATCCATTGCACTAGTCCAACAAGCCTCAAGTTTGGCTCCTTTTTATGAAAAAGTACACCGTGCAAGACCCTATGGCTCATGTCAGAACCACAAATGTACACACTCCAACAGCTGTTCGAACAGATTCCAACTGTTTCAACATTCCTTGAGACCAGCCGTGGCCGCCAAAGGCCACGGTTTCCACCCGAAACGCTCTTGAATCCATGAAAGGTTGACGAGTCTGCCCTGCTGTAGCCGCTTGAAACTCTTCCTGGATGCGAAAGGCACCGGCCAAGGCAACACGGTGTTCCTCCAACCGTTTTGCTTCGTCTTTTGACGTCTTTTGGTTACAGTATTTAGTTGAAGTCTGTCGCTAATTGACGTCTTTATGCCCAACCAACTTGGCTAACGAACGCAAGTGATCTGCAGGAAACTCTGCGTCAACCAGGAAGTTCTTGGTTGTGATCCATTTTTTTGGTAGGGGCGCCAAAATAAGCAAACCCATCAAAAATTTGTCCCAAAAACAAATAATCCCGGCAAGAGACCCCAAACAGTGTGGAGTGTGTATCATCCGCAGTCATCACAGAAAGTGGCAGGAGGAGGTGAAGCACCCGCGAGCACGAAGGAGGAGAAAGTAGAAGTGCATGGAAGTAGGGAGAGTAGCACCCGCGAGCACGAAGTAGAAGGTGAATTGTCAAATCGAACAAACAGAAGCTGCAAAACGAAAGCCAGCGCTTCCCTTTCTCGAGAACTGCGCGTCGAAGCATAGGATAGAAAGGTAGGTCTGCACCCCAGATCCACCATCCCACTCCATTTTCTTTCATTTCTCTACGGCAGCTCCGCTTGGCATTTGCCAGGTGGAGGCGGCCGTGAGACCTCTTACACACCTACACAAGTTCAAAGCACGAATGAGACTTCAAAGCTGTGGATTGCTGTGCGTGTGTAGAGGCTATCGAGCGGTTGACGGAAAGGGAACTTGAAGTACTATACCTGGTAGCTGCAAGCAAGGTGCCAACTACACCTTTATTTTCAAGGTGGCCTGAACAGAGTGTTTCAGGGCAGTAAACCGTGGTCTCAGGCCAATTTAGCTTGAAAACCACAGCTACATAGCTACCCTGGGTCTCTATACCTGGCAAGGTGCCAACTACACCTTTATTTTCAAGGTGGCCTGCACAGAGTGTTTTAGGGCAGCAAACCCTGGTCTCAGGCCACCTTGAATTTAGCTTCAAAACCACAGCTTTGAAGCCTCATGCGCGCCATACCTGGGAACAGAATTGTAGCTACAAGACCTTTATTTTCAAGGTGGCCTGAACAGAGTGTTTTAGGGCAGCAAACCCTGGTCTCAGGCCACCTTGAATTTAGCTTGAAAACCACAGCTTTGAAGCCTCATGCGCGCCATACCCGGGAACAGAACTGTAGCTACTTGTAGCTACCCTGGGTCCGTATAAATAGTATGTTGCTATACCTCTTACACACCTATACAAGTTCAAAGCACGAATGAGACTTCAAAGCTGTGGATTGCTGTGCGTGTGTAGAGGTTCTCAAGCGGTTGACGGAAAGGGAACTTGAAGTACTATACCTGGTAGCTGCACTATAGCTACCCTAGGTCTCTATACCTTGCAAGGTGCCAACTACACCTTTCCATTCAGATGATGCAAATGAAGCATTTGGCATTTCTTGCATCACCACCCCTCAAAAATCACCTCCAACACAACCTCAAAAAACCTTCCGTATACCTTTCTCGGGCCACCCCCCCAGACCCCCTAACTACTCACTTCGTTCGCCAGACACAACTCCGCTAGCGCCTTCTACGAAGGCTGGCTTTCGTAACAAACAGTTCGAACAGAAAACTGAAATGTCCAAAGAAAGAGAAAATCATTGTCCAAGGCGGAAAGGTCCAATGTCAAAGTAGAAATTGAAAGGCAGCAGTCGTCAAGCGCACTTTTTGCCTTGAGTAGAGCAGGCAGGAGCACAATGTGTCGTGGAATCGCAGACAGAGCATAGAAATGCTCACAGGAGACACCTTGGTTCTTCCACTGCGTCGCGGAATCGCAGACGGAGTGCGTTTCTATAGCAAAGTGTCGTGTAGCCGCAGACGGGAGGAGACTCTGTCACGGAGCCGCAGACAGAGTGCTCGCTGTAGGAAACGGTCGCGGAGTCGCAGACGAAAAAGTGTCGCGGAGCCGCGGACACCTCAGGAGACAACGGTCGCGGAGTCGCAGACCGTCGGTTGCAGTGGATGCAAGTCGAGCGTGGGGTGGAACTAAACCAGGTGCGCTGGATACAAGAATAGCTAGGCGTACCGCGCCAGATCGCTCTCGAAACAAAAGCCTAAAGAAGAGCACACACATGAGAACAAGCTTGAGTTTCAGAGGTCTACAGAAGTCTAAAGAGCACGCGTCTGAGAGCACAGTCACCAGACCACGCAGAATATGAGCGTGAGTGAGAATGAGCAGCCATGTGAGTGAGAGTGAGCGTGGGCGTTCCGAGCGCGAGTGAGAGCGAGCGAGTCAGAGTGAGGTGGACGTGGTCAGTGTAAGAAGACAGAGGTCAGATCTGGCTTGCAAGGTAGACGATCGCACATCTGAGAACACAGTCACCAGAGCACGCAGCAAGTGAGCGAATCAGTGAGCGAGTGAGGATGAGTAAGAGTGTGACAGTGAATGCGAGCGTGAGTGAAAGGAAGAATGCTTGTGAATGAGAGTGAGTTATGAGTGCGAATGAGAGAGCAGAAGACCAAGGAGAGCACACCTCTGAGAACACAGTCACCAGAGCATACATCAAGGTAGTGAATGAGTGAACCTTGCCCAAAGTGCCGAGCGCGCCTGGGTGGAACCACGCCAGGAGACAAGAGGTCTAGGTGTCTAGGAGTGTGGATCACCAGACAGAGATCCAGAGAGCACACATCTGAGAGCACAGTCACCAGAGCACGCATCAAGTGAGCAAATTCACACAATGCGGCGCCTGTCACGAACTCACGAACTCTGCAAAGTGCTGCGCCTGCTACGAAATCTGCAGCTCGAGGTTCACCAAGTGCTGTGCCTGCCACGAAGCCTACACTTCGAAGTTCACCAAGTGCTGTGCCTGCCGCGAAATCTGCACCTCGAGGTTCACCAAGTGCAGTGCCTGCCACACGAAATCTGCACTTCGAGGTTCACCAGTGCTGTGCCTGCCACGAAATCTGCACTTCGAGGTTCACCAAGTGCTGTGCCTGCCACGAAATCTGCACTTCGAGGTTCACCAAGTGCTGTGCCTGCCACGAAATCTGCACTTCGAGGTTCACCAAGTGCTGCGCCTGCCACGAAATCTGCAAACGAGCCACATGTCCAAAAGTCACAATTCACTGCACCTGTCACGAAATCAGAGCTCTTCGACGATCACCACCATGTCCAAAATGCTGCACCTGCCACGAAAACTGCACTTCGATTTAAAACAGCTCCGATCCCTTGCACTTGTCACGAAAAGTCGACTTTGGAGCACCAAAGCACGAGGTTTCCTTTGCACCTGCCACGAAAAAAGACCACCATGTACCAAAATGCGCACGGCACCACAACGAGAGCGCAGTCGCTAGAAGCACCCGCCGCCGGCCCCCAGACTTTGTGAGCCTGCGCAGTGGAAGTGCACATGGACGATGTCGCGAGTCATGAATGTACTGTAAATAGCAATGAATTAGCCGTTCACGCTGGCGCGCTTCAGCGATCTAAGCATCAGCTGCCTTTCCCTTACCGTAAGAACCCCTCAGTGTGCCCACACTGTTTGGGGGAACAACAAGGGAGAACCGTGAAGCCAAAGCTATTTTCTTTTTTTTTGAATCATTTCTCTTGAATGCCTGACTTACATTGACTTACTCTCTGGTTTTCGACCTCTCTCGCTCGTTTTATGTCTTGTTCATTTCTTCTTTGATCCAAACTTGTATTGAATCCTTGAATGTCGCACCCTTGAACAGCGACTGCTAAGCTTCGACCATCCCAATTGCCTCGACAAGGACCCGGGCAACCTGCAATTGGAGAAACAAGGCTCTCATGGCAGGATTGGTTGGTACTCAATACGTTCCTTGGACTCTCTGGCAAGGAGAACAATTGACTGCATCTGCTCCAAATTGAATGATATTGAAAGGCTACTTTACATAACACCAAGCCATGGCATCATCTGAGTATTCCAGTATATGGCACCTATTTCACTGGCATTTTTGGCAGCAAAAAGGAGAACAACCGTAGGGAACAACCGTAGGAAGCACGGAAATCCAAGCAAACATGTATGCACAAACGCCAAGCTTCATGAGAACAAAACGCAATTGCGAAGGTAGACCTAGTGTAAGTCCTCTGTTCAATGAGTGTCTGGACGAACCCAACATGCACTACAAGTAGGAAGAATAATGCATGTAAATGCACAATCAACTTGATTGTAGTTGATAATGCAATGCACATACTATCCTGGATCATCTTCAAGTTACTTCACTTGCCACTTGCTCAGCTTCGACTCAACCAAGGCTAGGATATCCAGAATGCCTCGACTCATCCAGCCGTGCGAAAACACGCTGCTTGGCTTTCCGAAACCTTTATGAAAACGCGTTCAGGAACTTGTGGGGCACAGGCCACAGGTCTTTCTGTTGGTCGCCTGCTTGGGTGCCTGTATTGCGTACTGTACTGGTGCCTCTCTGTGTATAGGAAGCTCGTTTCACAGTCAAGCTGTTCTCCCTGTAGGGTCCAGTGCGCTGGGTTGGTGACCTGGGGGCTAAATCAATAAGACTCAGACTTTGATTTCACAATGCGAGCGAAGAGTGCGTGAATTGCCGTGTGGAAAATGGAGACCTGCCAGCCCAAACCAAACCAAACCATATTTTTTATAGAATGCTACACACCACCGGAGCACTGTTGCGCTGTTTCGTCGACCTACTGGCCGTCACGTGACGGCCTCCGACTGGAGCTTCAAGAGCAGCGACCAGTCCAAAACATCCTCGCCACAGGGCACGTTTCGGGTGGCACACCGAAGTGCCATCAGCTTGCAGGTGACGCACATGAGACTGGTCCCTTTATGCAAGCCTTGACAAGTTGGAGATCTAAGCAGACATTGACAGCTTGCAGGAAAACACGAGTTGGCATGGCGGTGAACTTGTTGTTCTTTTTACATCCAGAAGGGCAGTGGTAGAAGCGTTGACTAAGACTAAGTGGTTTCCTGAAAACTGCTCTCTGATATTTACAGGCAGAACGTGTAAAGAACACCTGCAATTCGCAGTTCGAAGCTGCCAAGAGGTTCCCCCCAGCTTTTGCGGCGCACCAGCGGGACGGAGGGTCTCGAAGTAGTTATTTCTTTAATGAAACATGGACCCATCCATCAACCCAGCAATCCCATCATGCTGAACAAACATCGTCAGTCAGCTACCATGACTTGGCCTCTGAAAACTGGATACCCTGAAACACTCAAGTGGCTTTCCAGCAGGATTCACCAGTTCTGTGGTACAACAAGCGATTCCCCCGGTTCTGGCTGATGCCAGACCCCTGGCATCCAATGCATCACACCCGTCCTCAGAGATGGCCCAGCCGCCCTGACAGGAAAATAACAACACAGTTCAGTGAACCAAACCAAATGTATATACTGATCCATAAAATAAATCCAATACATGTGAGATTTTGATCCCACATATCTGTTGGGCATAGGTTTGGAAGATCGAATCCAACACCTCTCTCAATGGGGAACCCTTGCTCAACAAACACCTCTGCGTATGATTGTCCATCTTGCGCACCATGCTGCATGAACCTATGTCCAAGACATGTATCCGGATGAAGCTCGCTACACCAGCTCGTGCTCTTTCAATACAAGCATAGAGCGAACTCGTTGAACCGTCCTGGACAAACATCTTCCCAAATGAAATCCGTCTTGGCTCTTCAAAAGAACACCGGAGTGGTCTAAATCATGAATGAACCATCATGAACCATCTCTTTGTCCCACACGTATCATCAGGGTGCTTACGGGTCCCGGGCGTGACTCCTCTCCGCCACCGGTGTTCTCTCTCGGCCTCCCGGAGGCTCCGGCGAAAGGCACGGGAGATGGTGCCAGTGCCGCTCCAAAGACTCCTGTGACGAACGGTGCGACGGTTCGGTCAGTGGTTCTGCTGCCGAACAGCGAGTCAGGTTTGGACGTTGGGTGCGGGACCTCGCGCGTGCGAGAAAGACCCGATATCAATGGCAAAAAAGTGGCAACAGCTTGGGGTGAAGAATGGGTTGGCTACGGTGAAAGGCCAATGGATGCGGTGTGAGTCACAGTCTGTGATTGAACGGACTTGATCGTAAAGAAGATGAACGAATAAGGCAAAGGTGCGTGGAGAGAAGGAGATTTGATAGCCCCCGCTTCCATTAGAGCTCCCTCAAAGAGAGATTCGTCCCATGTTCACCATTACTCGTACTTTGGATTTTGCTTAGGTCACTTTGCACATCTTCCCTCTTCAATTGCGTCAATACACATGGAGATGGCCTGGCAAGCTGGTAACACCCATCAGCTTGGCTCCCTGAGGCAAAGCCTCCTTGGATACCTCCTTGGATATACTCTGATGACCAAGTTCTATATATATATCCGCCGACCCCTTGCGACTGCAAGGGGAGCGCGTGAGAGAAGGTACGAGTGCTCAGGGTGTGGAGGGTTCGAGCATGGTCTTGCTGTGTGGGGGCGAACGGAGCGGCCCCGGAGATGGCGCCCCAGCTGCTTCAAAATGTGTTTTTACGGGATCCGAAAGCGACGTTAGACATCTGGGCCTGCCCTTCAAACCCCTCAAACCCCTCAAATCCCTCAAAAGCCTCGAAACTTGCCAGAAGGGGCTTGCTCGAGGCTGCTTCAAAATGTGTTTTTGTATCTCCCCTGCATTAGGTAGGGGGCGGGGTGAGGGCCCCCCTTGATTAATTTACTTTTTTAATTAGGGAGGGCCTTCTAAATAATCCAACCACTGCCAAGTGGAAGATTAAAATAGATAAGAAAATTAATCAGGAATGACTGTGAGGCAGGCCGAGTTCTCAGTTAATTAATCTAGGTGACCTGTGAGTTCAAATTAAAAAAACACTGAGATGTCAACCACCATACGAATAATTTCTGAATTCTGAAAATGCAGAGTGCACACAAGCAGCTTCTTCTTACCTGCCACATCTACTGGTTTCCATATCTGTATTTACCTGAACTCTGTATTTCATTGTATTTCTGTCATGTTTCATTCGTTCTTTCAATCGCTGAGTTCCTCCCTGCTAAAGGATGCGTTGTGCACAAACACATGCAAAATCTCAATCACATCTCTCTGTTTACTTTGCGACATCTGAATCACAAGCCTTGCACACATTGTGTACAGCATCTAAATCACAAGCTGGAGCTAGTATAATTAGTATACACATATTTAATCAATGGGTGGTAGACATGTTCCTCACCACCTGTTTTATTTGCACCCCCCCCCAAATCAAAAAATTAATTCCAGTGACCTTGACCTAGGAAGCAAGAAATGAATTCCAGGTCAATTAATATCTGGCGCCTTGCTAGGGGTACCCCTCTGAGTATTCACCCAACTTCTAGAAATTAATCCAAAAAAATTATTAAAGATCTCAGTAGGAGACCTTGATTAATTTCCTAAGGCTGGGTAGATGTTTTTGTTTTTTTACGGGATCCGAAAGCGACGTTAGACATCTGGGCCTGCCCTTCAAACCCCTCAAATCCCTCAATCCCTCTCCCTCAAAATCCCTCTCCCTCCAAAGCCTCGAAACTTGCCAGAAGGGGCTTGCTCGAGGCTGCTTCAAAATGTTTTTTTTACGGGATCCGAAAGCGACGTTAGATATCTGGACCTGCCCTTCAAACCCCTCAAACCCCTCAAATCCT